>JASTWK010000464.1:0-140360 GCA_030770225.1 Temnothorax unifasciatus | reverse complement strand
ATGATAAAATCTTTTTGGAAACCTTCGTCCTTTTTTTTATGTAATCCCATCTATTGCCCGCGAAAAACGATCTAATATGAATCTAACTAAAATCATATTAAATCATACTAAATTTGGGTAAAATTTAAATTAAACCCAGATTTTATATTAAAATTATATTTGTTTAAATACAGTTCTAATTTGCACTTATTAAAATCAGTTATGTAGATTAAATATGCTCCACAATAAAATAGGGCTTTAATTTAAATTTAATTAGATCACTTATGTGGATCATATAACACTTCGAATCAAATATGGTTTTAATTTGTATTTAATAAGATAACTTATGTGGATTATATATGATCCAGAACCATACATGATGCAGAATATTTATAAATAAGACTTTAATAAAAAGTTAATGTGTTCTGTATGCGACTTTTACTCGATTCAATTGCGGCTTTAACCCAAATTTGGTTCTAATTTGATTCTTATTAAAACGTATTTTTGTTTAAATAATATTTGCGGTAAAATTTGTTTTCTTATTTGTCGAACTTAACATGTAAATATTTGATTCAAATTAAAAAGTTAAACTAATGTTGAATATTAATTTTGATTTTGGAAAAATTATGAAAAGTTAATAATTGGAAAATTAAGTATAGATTAAATTTCATATTTTATAGACTTTTATTACAATACAGTTAGTATATGTTGTCATTAATTTTTTGTTGAAGATTTTTACAAAAAGATAATTATACGGTATACAAAATAATTTGAGTCTATAACAAGCTGTGGATTCTATCACAATTAGCTACGTCTATGTTAACAAAATATAAATTTGAAATAATTGGAGCATTTTGAGCAATTCAAAGTTGGACAGAATAATACAAAAGATCTGGGAATGAACCAGCAGTGTATTTCAGTCCGCTATAGATTGTATATCTTTCTTAAATAAAAGTTTTATTTTTAGATTTTACTGGATTTTTTAATTGGATTATCGTATATGAAATGATACAGTCATATAAGATTATATATGATTAGATCGGAACTTCGACCAAAAACGGCATCTCATTGCTTGTGTTATTTTAAATTTTTCTTTTTTTCTAATTTTGCATAAGACACAATCTTTTTTAATTGACATATTAATTTTTATTGAATATTTTCGTAAACAGTGAAATTTTACCTGTAATAATTCGTGAAAAAAACAAACTATTATATAATATATATTATAGTTCTTACAAATAAATATATTAATCGTATTATTTTGCAAACATAGCTTATAATTTAAACTAAAAATTATATAATCATATATGAACTTATATAGTCATATAAGATTATATATGATCATATATGAACCTAATAGTCATATAAGATTATATATGATCAGATCAGATATTGCATCTCAAAGTATCCGATAGATGGCATTCGATGTGATCTGTTTCTCGTAATTAAAATTTGACAAAGAGTGTTATAAGAACGGTATCAAAAAGACACGACACTGTCTCGCGCTATTCCCGCGCGACACAATTTTTGTATCAGTTATATCGTGAAGTCCACTCTTATAATAAAGTGGCACGCTTAAAAAATATTATAACCCCCTATAATTACAACCATTAAGACCAAATAAGATTGAGTTACAGTCATATATAAATATTATTTGGATCTTATTAAAATTTTATATAATCTGGTTTAAATTTAAATTTAAATTGGTTTAAATTTGATTATATTTGACTTATTTGACTTATATTTGACTTATATGATCAAATTAATTTTGTATTTATTACCATATTTAATCCACATTTGGCAAATTAAAACCATATTAACTCTACATTTTTTTTAGGTCTGTGCGGCTGATTTTGGCATTTTAACAAAACAAGGTCCAGTTTAATCCATACATAGATTAAATAAGATTGGGGTTTAATTTGATTTAAATATGACTTATATTTAAATTATAATTGATTTGCATATTCGATTCTAATAAGACTCTTATTGAATTCATATAAGCTTTTAATACGGTTTTAATACAATCGTTTTTCGCGGGTGCTGATGCCTTCAAGTGCCAAACTTATGGGGACATTCGTGAAGAGCGAAACCACGTCTAACGACACTAACACTTCGTTGCTTGAAATCTTTTTGCCGGAGAGTTCGCTGTACAAGTCAAAACTGTTGCAGACGTGACTGTCTTAGGAATGCTTTCAGAAATAATTTGGTGTAAAAAATTAGCAAACCGATACAGTGCAGTATTAACGGAAGAGACAATAATTCTAAAAGGATAGTTTTTCTTATGGATTTTTGGAAGACCATAGGCTTTAGGAAGGATTGAATCACTCGAGCGGAGAGAATAAACTTCCTTTTGGGAAATGTATCCTTTCTTTACCCATGTTTTTAATAGGTTATTTAATTTATTTTCAATAATTTTTGAAGGGTCTTTATTTACAACGGAGTACGTACTAAGATCTTGTAGCGCGTTCTCCATTTTCTGTATATATACGTTTTTATTCATGGCAACCGTGACATTCCCCTTATCCGCCCGTGTAAATACAATGTTCGGGTTCTCATGAACAAATTGTAAAGAATGTTTGTGCATTGCAAGAATTTTATCATTGGTGATGTCTTTTGGTGGAGTGGTGTGTAGGAAACGATGGAACTGTGGGATAAAATTATTTCGTATCTTTATAAGATTCTTTATGTTACACTGTTTCGTGTTCCCTTCCACATCTTTAATAAATTCGTGAATGGCTTTCTTTTTATTTAAGCTGATTGGGAGGCAAAAGTTGCCACCTAATTGTAAAAGGTTTGTGACCTCTAGGGGGATAACCGTATCAGAAAGGTTTATAAACCATTTATCAAACATAATGATATTTTTTGAATCTGTAATTGTTTATAAAGAAGAAATATAAAGAATTTTACTTTATATATCTCAAGGGGCCTTAAAGGGCGTTTTGAAGGGACGTACCCAACCCTAACCTCCAATTCATCCACCTTACTGTTTCCTCCTTTTGGACCAACGGTTTAACGTCTCTTCCAAAAGACGGAGCACAGTTTTCTCCGCATCTTGCACGGAGGGGCGCGGTTTTTTCGGAAAAAAACTTTTCCATGATTCATGGCTCTAGTGGACTCGAACCTGGTTCCTCAGATTACGAGTCTGGCGCTCTACCACTAGACCACACCGCCGCCTTCTGTAATTGTTTATAATTATTATAAATAAACATATGCAAAAAAAAACCCGTATTTTTGTGAATCTAATTCGTTAGCGGATAAATTTGATAATAAACGTGTACTAAAAACACTTGGAATTCATTGGTTGAAGAACAGAGATTATAGAATCACCATTAGATTTACAAAATCCAAAATGGCGCATTCAATATGGCGATCATAATTATCAAAAAATGACTGCTTTATTACCCAATCAGCACACCATGCTTATAATAGCAATATTTTTCAATATTTCATTCATTTTTAAGCTATTCATAGTAACTTGGTTTTGACCTTGATGATAACATTTGATAATTTACCCCGTTTTCACCCCATTTTAGGGGTTGCTTTTAGTTTTATTGAATTTTCGACATTAGATTCGAATTCAGCGTTGAAAAATACATCGGAAACATATATTTGCACTACCGTAACAAAAAGAATTGAATTTTGTTACGGTAGGTGCTTGACTGAAAGGGTAGTTTTCATCCTCCTTAGGGGTGCACATGGATACTATTAGGGGTTTTACTCATTTTTGGCCTGAAATCGTGTAGAATCAAAATAAATATTTATTAAATCTTATGAACGAATACTGTTTAATGCAATGTTGATAATTTACCCCATTTTCACCCCATTTTAAAGGTTGTTTTTTTTTGTTTTTTTTTTACACCAGATTCGTATTTAGCGTCGAAAAATACATCGGAAACACATAATCGCACTTTTGTGTTAGATAGTAGTGAATTGCTTGACTGAAAGGGTTAAAGGTACGTTCTCTCTCTCTTTGTCTATCTTTCTCTCTCTTTGAATTTGGCAAAGATAGGCGAAAAGTATCATTAAAGGTAGATTTTCTCTTTTTCTCTCTTTCTCTCTCTCTCTCTTCCTCCCTCCCTCCCTCCCTTCCTCCCTCCCTCCCTCCCTCCCTCCCTCCCTCTCTCCCTTTCTCCCTCTTTCTTTCCCTCTCCCTCTCCCTCTCTCTCTTCTTCCCCCCCCCCCCCTCTCTCTCTCCTCTCTCTCTCTCCTCTCTCTCTCTCTCTCTCTCTCTCTCTCTCTCTCTCCTCTTTTAATTATATTTTTTTCAATCTTTTCTATCCCTATTCCATATATAATTCTTTAAGAATTGGTTGATTAATTTTTTAGTTATATAAAAAATATAGTGTAGTGTTCATCCCCTTTTAAGAAGGTATGAAATCGATGTTTGATCTTTTCGAAGCAGATATTAATCACAATAAAAAAAGAATGCAAGTAGAAACTTGCACATTGCTTCCTCATAATTTTTAAGTGTGCAAGTAGAAACTTGCACATTGCTTCCTTATAGTTTTTAAGTGTGCTAGTAGAAACCTGCACATTGCTTCCTTACAGTTTTTAAGTGTGCAAGTAGAAGCCTGCACATTTCTTCCTTATAGTTTTTAATCCTTTAGGGGTCACACATCAATTCCGTTGAAGTAAAATATTATGATTTATAAGATAGTCTTAAAAGACGCCCCTGATGAAAGTTTTTTAGTCTTTTTAGTTTGTAATTTTTTTAGTTTTTTAGTTTTTTTAAATTTTTTTTAGGTTTTTTTTTTAATTTTTTGAGTTTATTTAAGTGAATGTACATAATTATGTACACAGGCCCCTAAAGGGTTCGGTATGCAAGTAGAAACCTTTGCTCACAAAGCTTCCTCTATGAGGAAGCCAAAACAAATAAATACTAATAATTATACATCAAAAAGCCCCGGTCTCCCCTACTTATTTTTCATTCCTACTGTATGTATGTAGCAAACTGTAAATTACTTTGGATAACCAAATCTGTTGAGAACAGAGTGTGAAAGTATCTGTTGTAAATTTTGTCGACAGAATGTTAGCAGAAATATAACAGAATCTGGTAATAGGATATAATGGCAAATTGACTGCAGAACCTAAACAACATCTGCCGTTTTGTAACCATTTTAATTATATATTTCTTTTAAGCGTTTACAAAATAACAGATTCTACTAGGTTTCTGTCGACAATCTGCTGTCAGATTATAATGACAGCAGATACAGTAACAGACTCTGCCGACAAAACATGAGTTGCTAATCTGCTGTTATTTGTCACCATAGGCAGTTTGTTTATTAGAATACCACTGATTCGAAATAATTATTTGATTTTATATTTTAAACTAAAAACAAAGCTAGACATCATCACAAATATGACTTTCCATAGTACAATATAGGCAATCTTTTCTTGTTTTAAGTAATAAAAAATTTTGGAAATGTATATCTCTCTTTTACATAACATATTTTTATTCAAATTCTTATATTGTGTATTGAACTATGACTGGTACTCTATACTTTGATTCAAAATAAATATTTTAATTAACTATAAATATATTAACAGTATTTTTATTTTTTATATAATATTTTTTACCCATTAGAAAATATAACAAGTTTCACATTTTTCAAGCAAGAGAAAAACGAGATAAGAAAAATAATGTTAGCACTCACTTAAAACATTCCTCTTTTTCAACTTGTCCTTTTTGGAGACATCCTTTGCTTGACGATGTTCCTTGCTATCGGTATGAATTTCATGGTGATCATGCCATTCATTTCGATTGGTGAGACCATTTTGCCAATTTGAAGAACTAGTCCGATATTCATTTCCGTCAGCGTTTGTCATGTCGGATGAGATGGTGCACGTAAGGCATATAGCGGGACGCAAAGGCGATCCCATACGAGGAAGAGCAGAGCTCACGCAATAGAGATGTCTCTGACCCGGTCTCATAAATGGAATACCGATGAAATATCTAGTTAAAACGTAAATTATTTTACAATATTAAATCATTAAGCATTAATTTAACAGGTTTACTTGCTTACATAGTATTATTCACTTGGTCCCATACTAAAATTCTAACGACTTCAAATTTTCCATGCGTCAAAGGCACTACTTGTTTTCGGAGCACATTAGCCCAAATTATATGTTTGTAATATCCTGCCGGTCCATCTTTTACAGGACTTATTGCGATGTAACTGCTGCCGTTTATGGAAAAAAGAGGAGCTTCTGGTGGAGTATCCACCCATCCACCATCACCCGATATTCTCTGAATTTCCTAAAATAATTAATTTATAATTTTAACAAGTATTAATTAAACGTACTTGTTTTTCATATTGAATATAGACATATAAAAATAAAAAATTGTCATGGCCACATTAAATTTAAAACTTAAAAAACACTGAGAAAAATATCGTATATTTAAGAAATAAGAACAATTAGTTAAATATAGATAGAAGTGAATACAGGAATCATGAATCGAAATACTTATATTTGATTGCGTATATATTGCCTGAAACAAAAGA
Organism: Temnothorax unifasciatus; assembly: GCA_030770225.1. Classification (NCBI taxonomy): domain Eukaryota; kingdom Metazoa; phylum Arthropoda; class Insecta; order Hymenoptera; family Formicidae; genus Temnothorax; species Temnothorax unifasciatus. The sequence continues at coordinate 133,878 of JASTWK010000464.1, read as the reverse complement.
AAATGACATTCACCAACCTGACAATGCCACATTGGACTTTTGCAGATGGTAATTACTGAAAAATTCTGAGCGCGCGTCAGCCAAGTTATGCAAATTTCTGTCTGAGATACCCAGGAAGCGGTCGAGAAATAATGATCCCTGACAGAAAAAAACAGAAACGTATTTGAAAGACAATGTCAACAATAATGGATAAATGACAAGCGATGTGTATTATTGGTTTTAGAAGTTTTTAAAATAATGGACACACATATATTGTATTTTCAAATAAATAATTTTACGAGAATTGCAGTAACTTGATCCAATGTAATAAAAATTTTTGAAATGCAGCTCTCCGTTTGTAATAGCGCTTTTCTTCCATTGTCCTCGACAAGTTTTTTTTCCTAATGTCCTTGATATGGTGAAGGTTTTAGATTTGTTGTAATACATGTTCTAAGTGCCGTACTTAAAATTTCGCGCCTATAAAATACTCGTATTGCGGAGCAAAAAACATACAAATGGTAAATTATAATAACTTTTAATAATACTGTTGTGCTAGAAATATGTAATACTCTAGGTTTAATTGTTATGTCTAAAACAAAAGTTTTTACTTCAAACAAAGATACAATGTGATTTCACGATATGAAAAGCGAAAAACGATTGTATTAAAAACGTATTAAAAGCTTATATGAAATCAATAAGAGCCTTATTAGAATCAAATATGCAAATCAATTATAATTTAAATATAAGTCATATTTAAATCAAATTAAACCCCAATCTTATTTAATCTATATATGGATTAAACTGGACCTTGCTTTGTTAAAATGCCAAAATCAGCCGCACAGACCTAAAAAAAATGCAGAGTTAATATGGTTTTAATTTGCCAAATGTGGATTAAATATGGTAATAAATACAAAATTAATTTGATCATATGAGTCAAATATAAGTCAAATAAGTCAAATATAATCAAAGGGTATAGCCGGGTTTGTATGGGAAATCTGCCCCCGCGGCTTTTTCGATTCGCACTTGGGGGATCGATTTGACATTAAATAAAAATAATTTAGCTAAACTTTTAGCTCTTTATCTCAAACGATTTTTTAGATTTTCAAAAAAACCACTTTTTTCAATTTTATTTTTTTTTAATAGTAAAATTTAAAATTAATGAATGGTGATTTTTTTTCTAATTCTTAGGAGTAAAAGGGATGAAAAAACATTTTCATTATGAATCTCAGGTGGAAAGCCGATTTTTAAGAACAGAAATAAAACTATAATTATTTTTTTTACCGTGTTATTTAAAAGTGTCCACCGCCAAACTTTTTCAGAAAATGTCTTCTATACTCCTTTACACTCAGGAATTTTTTCATTTTTTTTGAAGTGGTGGAACATTATGAAAAAAAATAAAAACTAATTTTTTTTTTCAAAATCTTGCGTTTGAACGCATTAAAACTCTTATACTGCTAGAGAAATATATAGAAAATAATTTTTTAACTGAAAAAACACAACTTACTTACAAAAATATTTAAAAAATTAAGAAATGCATTACTTCAAAAAATAAAGGACATTAAAAATTGTTGAATTGACGTAAAAAATTTTTTTTAATGTTGGTATCTCTCATTTTGATTTCTTATTGTCTTCAGAACTTCATTGAAGTTAGCGCTAGCTTAACTGGTACTCGCTAACGCCATCTATTGGGACTTTCAGAACCTATTTTTTACTCTATAGAGGTTCGATTAGAGTTAACCTAAAAATGATGATACAACCATTATTGTGTTTAATTGGACTTTTTAACTTATGTATTGTTCTTTTTCAATCAATTTTAAGACTGTAATCTAAACAGTGTTACGTTCATTTACTATCGTTGCAGTAAGTAATTTCTTTATACTCTTATGTATTCATGCAGTTTTAATATATACGTTATTTTTTTATGCAGTCCTTAACATGGATCGACCAAATAAAAGATGCGTTAATTGTAATGTTCATCTTCGCAAGACAGTTGGTCGTAAAAAACAAATTATGACAATCGATGAGGCTAATATGGCAACCGATAAAATTGGGAAGAAAGTTGTTATTAACAACATTTTTTGTAATAAGTGTCGACCAATTTTAACAAGATCAACCAACAACCCTAAAACTGAAGATTCATCTGCAGACCAAGTGAGTGTTGTGTGCCAGCTCTCTCAATCGTCTTCAGCTACTATTTCAACTATATCATCAACTGAAGATCCTTCATTTTTTTTGGAAGAAAAAATGGAAGAAGAATTAGAATTTGTAGAATTAGGTTTTCCAAGAATTATCGCAACTCATAAATATTGTTGCATTTGTGGGTCTCCAGAAAATATCACAGTTGTTCCATTTGAAGCACGCAAACAAGTATTTGCTAAACGACGAATCTTTATTCCTGACGGGAACCGGTGCTGTAAAGATCATCTTATAAAACGGCGATTCTACTATGAAGATATTAATAACTTTCGAATTCATTCAAATATTAGTGCAATTGAAGTTCGGGACTTAGAAAAATTACTTGGGCAACTGGCTGTTGGTAGCGATTCATCTATCATTGATAAAATTGGAGATCACTCATTCTCAGAAAAACAATTAGAGATATTCACGGGTCTTACATGGGAAAAACTCATAAAACTCCGTGAGATGTTAACATCGATGAAAAATTCAGTAAATCGCAATGTTACTCAAGCTCTTGTCATATTTTTATTTAAACTAAGAACCGGAAATTCGAATGCTATAATATCTTCGATTTTTGGTTTAGTCCGTGAACAAATGGTATCTGACTACTGTAACGAAGTGATATCCTCATTTGAAAAAGATGTTTTGCCTCTGTATTTTGGAATTGATGCCATTAGTAGGGAAACATTAATCTCCAATTCATCAAATACAGCAAGAAAATTGTATGACTTAAAAGATGACCAATTAATAATTATTTGTGATGGAACGTATATTCGCCATCAAAAAAGCACAAATAATGAATACCAGAGAAAATCTTACTCTGGCCAAAAAAAGGTGCCTTTGTGCAAGCCATTTACAATATGCACTACAAATGGTTTCGTTATAGATATGCTTGGGCCATACACTGCTAATATGAACGATGCTGAAATTATGAAAATCGTCTTGAATGATCCGAATGGTCTAATTAAGTTACTGAAAAAAGATGATATCATTGTAGTCGATCGAGGCTTTCGTGATGTAGTAGAACATTTGGAACAACTGGGATTCAAAGTGTTAATGCCGGCTCTTAAAGGAAAACGCAATCAGCTTACTACAAATGAGTCAAATCAATCTCGTTTCGTTACCAAAATTCGTTGGGTAGTTGAAGCCGTGCATGGTGATATTAAGCAAAAGTTTAAGCTTTTAGATCATAAACTGGATAATAAGTTACTTCCTAAAGCTCGTTTTTTTTGTCGAGTTTCTTGTTTTTTGCACAATGAATTTGGTACAAGACTTGATTCTGATGTTGATCTTTCTGAAAAAATTGTTGCTGCGATGAATTCGAAAAAAGATCAAGATAATACGTTGGCGTCGCAGGTAGAAACAAATCGTTGGACAAGACGAAACGTTCTGTTTAGTACGATAACTTCAGACGATTTGACAGATTTTCCCGAGTTAACAGAACAAGATCTGAAGATTTTTTTTACGGGGTCATATCAAATGTCTCAAGCTGTGTCTTACTTAGCTGAGATGATGAATGAAGACGGAACAATAACACTTCAGTATGTGAAAATAACACCTAATATTATTAAACTACAAGTAAGGTCTCGGCATATTAACTCAAAAACATACCGTTGTTTTGTTGATTATCAGCCAGATAAGAATAAGATCTCTGGGATTAGTCGATATTGTTGTGATTGTGCTAATGGTAGGCGTACTGTAGGGTGCTGCTCTCACATTGCAGCTATCATATATTATCTTTCTTACGCTCGATATTCGGCTAAAATAATAAGACCTGCCGAAATATTGAGTCGTCTGTTCATAAATGAAAAAGTTAATGCTGTAGTGAATGAAGACAGTGACGAAGACTAACCGACGTCATTCAAAACAGTCTTTTTTGTATATATCTAATGTAAAATCATTTCATTGAATGTAAATAATTGATGATACGTATTGTTAAAAATAAATAATATAGTATAACTTATCAAATAAGAATTTTCATTTTTATTTATTAACGGTATAAAATTATTACCAATAGTGCAGAAACATTATATTTTTTTATTTCTATGAATTTTTGCGTGAAAAAAAAATTAACGTCAATTCAAAAATTTTTAATGTCCTTTATTTTTTGAAATAATGCATTTCTTAATTTTTTAAATATTTTTGTAAGTAAGTTGTGTTTTTTCAGTTAAAAAATTATTTTCTATATATTTCTCTAGCAGTATAAGAGTTTTAATGCGTTCAAACGCAAGATTTAAAAAAAAAATAGTTTTTATTTTTTTTCATAATGTTCCACCACTTCAAAAAAAATGAAAAAATTCCTGAGTGTAAAGGAGTATAGAAGACATTTTCTGAAAAAGTTTGGCGGTGGACACTTTTAAATAACACGGTAAAAAAAATGATTATAGTTTTATTTCTGTTCTTAAAAATCGGCTTTCCACCTGAGATTCATAATGAAAATGTTTTTTCATCCCTTTTACTCCTAAAAATTAGAAAAAAAATCACCATTCATTAATTTTAAATTTTACTATTAAAAAAAAATAAAATTAAAAAAAGTGGTTTTTTTGAAAATCTAAAAAATCGTTTGAGATAAAGAGCTAAAAGTTTAGCTAAATTATTTTTATTTAATGTCAAATCGATCCCCCAAGTGCGAATCGAAAAAGCCGCGGGGGCAGATTTCCCATACAAACCCGGCTATACCCTTTAAATCAATTTAAATTTAAAATTAAACCAGATTATATAAAATTCTAATAAGATTCAAATAATATTTATATATGGCTGTAACTCAATCTTATTTGGTCTTAATGGTTGTAATTATAGGGGGTTATAATATTTTTTAAGCGTGCCAGTTTATTATAAGAGTGGACTTCACGATATAACTGATACAAAAATTGTGTCGCGCGAGAATAGCGCGAGACAGTGCCGTGTCTTTTTGATACCGTTCTTATAACACTCTTTGTCAAATTTTAATTACGAGAAACAGATCACATCGAATGCCATCTATCGGATACTTTGAGATGCAATATCTGATCTGATCATATATAATCTTATATGACTATTAGGTTCATATATGATCATATATAATCTTATATGACTATATAAGTTCATATATGATTATATGATTTTCAGTTTAAATTATAAGCTATGTTTGCAAAATAATACAATTAATATATTTATTTGTAAAAACTATAATATATATTATATAATAGTTTGTTTTTTTCACGAATTATTACAGGTAAAATTTCACTGTTTACGAAAATATTCAATAAAAATTAATATGTCAATTAAAAAAGATTGTGTCTTATGCAAAATTAGAAAAAAAGGAAAATTTAAAATAACACAAGCAATGAGATGCCGTTTTTCGTCGAAGTTCCGATCTGATCATATATAATCTTATATGACTGTATCATTTCATATACGATAATCCAATTAAAAAATCCAGTAAAATCTAAAAATAAAACTTTTATTTAAGAAAGATATACAATCTATAGCGGACTGAAATACACTGCTGGTTCATTCCCAGATCTTTTGTATTATTCTGTCCAACTTTGAATTGTTCAAAATGCTCCAATTATTTCAAATTTATATTTTGTTAACATAGACGTAGCTAATTGTGACAGAATCCACAGCTTGTTATAGACTCAAATTATTTTGTATACCGTATAATTATCTTGTTGTAAAAATCTTCAACAAAAAATTAATGACAACATATACTAACTGTATTGTAATAAAAGTCTATAAAATATGAAATTTAATCTATACTTAATTTTCCAATTATTAACTTTTTATAATTTTTCCAAAATCAAAATTAATATTCAACATTAGTCTAACTTTTTAATTTGAAACAAATTTTACCGCAAATATTATTTAAACAAAAATACGTTTTAATAAGAATCAAATTAGAACCAAATTTGGGTTAAAGCCGCAATTGAATCGAGTAAAAGTCGCATACAGAACACATTAACTTTTTATTAAAGTTTTATTTATAAATATTCTGCATCATGTATGGTTCTGGATCATATATAATCCACATAAGTTATCTTATTAAATACAAATTAAAACCATATTTGATTCGAAGTGTTATATGATCCACATAAGTGATCTAATTAAATTTAAATTAAAACCCTATTTTATTGTGGATCATATTTAATCTACATAACTGATTTTAATAAGTGCAAATTAAAACTGTATTTAAACAAATATAATTTTAATATAAAATCTGGGTTTAATTTAAATTTTACCCAAATTTAGTATGATTTAATATGATTTTAGTTAGATTCATATTAGATCGTTTTTCGCGAAGACACTTAAGCACTTTAAAAGAGGCAAAAACGACTTTATTATAAAAGCAAAAATAGTTCATTATCAGATATATATAATTATATATAAATATATATGATTATATGCGATTATATATAAAATTTGGTGCTTTATATAAAATTATATATGGGTCTATATATCATTATATATAGGCATATATAATTCCAAATATAACTCGATATGAACAATCGATCATATATTCACTTGTATGTATACATATAAGATTCGTATGGAAGTATATATAACCCTATATGATTATATATAATTTCATGTAGCGTTGTATATAAAAAGCAAAATTTTTGTACTTATATATGATATCATATATGAATATATATGATTATACAGGCGATTAAAATATATTTAAATATATATATAAATGTTTCATATACAATTTGACATGATTATATATAAGTTCATATAATTTATATACATATAAATTATATATAAGAAGCATTTATCCACGTAGATTATTTATATATGATATTATATATATGATTATATATATGATTATATATAAACTTTAAATTCGGATTATCCAATAGATGGCATTCGATAAAATTCGTTTTTCGTATTTAAAATTTGACGAACAGTGGTATAAAAACGGTATCAAGAGATACTGTCTCACGTCAAGCAGTGCCAAGTTATAATATATGGAATAAATTATTTCACTTTTTATTCTACAGCTTTTGAAAAATATACACCTAAATTTATCAATGCATTATTATCGAATTTAACAGTTCTTTTTTAATATATATTGTATTGACTATATGTACCCGGGAAAAAATGGAGGAGATCTGACCATGTCTGATTTGATAAAATGAGATACAACGAGATCTGAAATTCAAGTAAAGTCAGATCTGATTAGATACAATTTTATCTCGCCAGATCTGCATGGCCATATCTGATCACATGCAGCCAGATATGCTGAACTATAATCCGATCTTACTAGATCTGACCATTGCTGCTGTTTGATATTGAATTGCAGATCCAATCGGATCTCTTTCGATCTAATCGGACATTATTTGATTGCTTCAGATCTCCTGAAGTATGAGCAAACTTTACGCCTCAGATCTTGTCGGATCTGAGCAGACCTAGCAAGACATATCTTGATCTCACCAGATAAGACCAATCTTGGCTTACAAAGTTGTGTTGCTGATCCAATTAGATCTCTTCCGATCTTGCCGGATTTGAGCAGATCTCGTCAGTATGGAACTTATAAAAATTTCTTTGTTCTCAAATTGTCCATTATTAATTTTTACACCCAATGTTGGACATTATATCAAATATAATATTAACTCTGGAAAGGGAAAGCTTAAATGATTTTTTGTCAAAAAATCAATTAATTTTTATATTAAAAACGGTTTTCTCAATTTTGAAACATTAACATATATAATAAATATAGTCTGCTAATTTGATAATAATTATTATTTGATAACAATTATAATTGTTAATTTCGACACCATATTTAGAATTTATTATAAATATTCCATTAAAAAAGTACCATCCAAAATTAAGTAATAATAGGTAAATATAAAAGATTAATGTGTATATATAAAACATAAATCTTTTAAATTATTTTGCAAACATACCTTATAATTTAAACTGATAAAATAATATAATCACATATAAACTTATATAGTCATATAAGATTATATATGATCAGATCATAATGTTGCATCTCAAAATATCCGATAGATGGCATCCGACGGAATCTGATTCTCGTATTTAAAATTTGATGAACAGTGGTATAAGAACGGTATCAGATACGGCAGTGTTGTGCTAAGTTGCGCCAAGTTATGTAAATCGTGGAACGGCACAACTTTTGTATCGTGGAGTCCACTTTTATAATAAAGTGGCATATTTAAAAAATAACATTTGAAAACAACAATTTTCTGCAGTGGATGGACACCGGATCGGATCAGATCTACTCATGTTTGATTGGATCTGAGCAGATATAATAGATTATTCTCGTTACATATCTGACTTTATCCGCTAAGATCGGATCAGATCTACTCATGTCTGATTGGATCTGATCAGATAGGGCCAATATTTTGATCAAACCAGATCTGAGTGGATCGGATCTGATGAGATCTGATCAAGTCTGTTCAGATCTCTTCCATTTTTTCCCGGGTAGTTATATATGATTATATATGATTATATATAATTATATGTATATGATCATATAGAGACAAAATTCATATATAATTTCATTATATATAATTATACATAATCTTTTTTTCCCAGGTATTGAAAAAGAACTGTCCGAGAAAAAAACCTCTTATTTGTTCATATTAGTTTATATTAGTATATATATGATTATATATGATCATATAAGAAATGGAAAATATAATCTTAAACAATATTATATGGCATATATCAGAGTATATAATTATATATGGTCATATGTGAGCATATATGATTATATACCCGGGAAAAAAAATTATATATCTATACTATTATATAAAATCCTTACGGGTGGTGTATGTTTGAACGTTAATAACTTAAAAACTATTGGACCGAATTTTTACCACAAGTATATGAAATAGGGGTAGAATTTCCCGAGGAGTGCTATAGGGTGTGTAGTTTTTCGTTATCAATTTTCTGGAAACCGATTTTTTTAATTTTTTATTTTTTAAATATTAAAAGAATTAGAAATCGGTTTTCAGAAAATAGATAACGAAAAACTATACACTCTATAGCACTCCCCGGAAAATTTTACCCCTATTTTATATACTTGTGGTAAAAATTATTCGTGATCTATTTTCTGGAAACCGATTTTTTTAATTTTTTAAATTCTTACGGGTGGTGTATGTTTGAATGTTTTTAACTTAAAAACTATTGGACCAAATTTTTACCACAAATATATAAAATAAAGATAGAATTTTCCGAGGAGTGTTATAGAGTGTGTAGTTTTTCGTTACCGATTTTCTAGAAACAGATAATTTTTTGAATTTTACGCGAAATAACAAATGTTACTTATTCTGTTGAATATACACCTTTGACTGAGAATCGGTGTTCCATCTTACATTGTTATTTGGCTCACAGTTTTTCAATGTTTATATCGGAACAGATAATTTTTTGAATTTTACGCGAAATAACAAATGTTACTTATTCTGTTGAATATACACCTTTGACTGAGAATCGGTGTTCCATCTTACATTGTTATTTGGCTCAATGTTTATATCGGAAAAACGTTATATATTGCCAGTCACGGTCGATTTAAAATACTTTAATTTTTATGATAATCTTCTTTTTAAACCGGTTCAAAAATTTTATTAATTTTTCGAGGATGGGTTTAATTGCCACAATGTGTATTATTTTTCTATAACAATTTATTTTTTTATGTAGGATATAGATAAGTTGCTTATTTCACATCTTATTATATGTCAACAGTCACTTCAATTCGTGACTTTCGTGACTATCGCGAGTGCTATAAAAGTTATTGCGGTTTTCTTGCAATAACCTGCAGTTAAACGAGAGAAAAAGACAGAGAGAGAGGGGGGGAGGGAGAGAGGGGGGAGGGAGGGAGGGAGGGAGGGAGGGAGGGAGAGAGGGAAGGAGGGAGGGAGGGAGGGAGGGAGGGAGGGAGGGAGGGATGGAGGGAGAGAGAGAGAGGGAGAGGGAGGGAGGGAGGGAGGGAGAGAGAGGGGAAGGGAGGAGAGAGAGAGGAGAGAGAGAGAGGAGAGAGAGAGAGAGAGAGAGAGAGAGAGAGACTGCTTAACTTAAGCACATAAAATGTGTTATTTATGTTAAAAAGTTAAACTACCGTCTTTAAATCAATCCGCCTCCTTATGTTTGTCCACAATAAGGATATTGAAACACAAATGAAGTCGTTTTAAGAAAAACGACTCCCGGGCGAAGCCCGGGTAACCAGTTAGTAATCATATATAATTATATATAATTATATATAAAAATTGGCATGATATAATTTTCTCTGATTATATATAAAAATATTTAATTCTACAAATTTTTATATAATTTTATATAATTATATGTAACTTTATATTAAGGTTTACTTTCAAAGGATTATATATTATTATATAAAATTATATATAATTTTATATAATAATTTATAATGAATAAATAAAAAGTGAAAGTGAATGATTCATTCCATATATATATTATAACTTGGGACTGCTTGACATGAGACAGTGCCGTGTCTCTTGATACCGTTTTTATACCACTGTTTGTCAAATTTTAAATACGAGAAACGAATCCTATCGAATGCCATCTATTGGATAATCCGAATTTAAAGTTTATATATAGTATATAATCATATATAATCTACATGGATAATCGAAAAGAACAAAGGCTCTATTTGGAGATCCAAAATTGTAAAAAGAACTTGGCTATTTAAGAGCCGTTCGCCGTTCTTGGTGCGAAGATTAATACCAATAGTATTTTTTCCTTCATATATTTATTAATTTGTACGTTTCAGTCTCAATTTAGACCATCTTCAGCATCTAAATATAAATATAAATATAAATAAAATTCCGCGTGGATGATACGGAAAATATTTCGTGACAGAAACTTAGAAAATACAGCGAGACGCTTACATGGTGATACGAAAGCCGCGAGCCGAAGAGTATTCATCCAACGGATGGAAACAGGAAATTGCTAACCTCTCCTGCTGGTTCCCGCCATAGGATTGGTGTTATCAACACCTAAGAATATTAAAATATCACTTTATTTTCCATAAATTTGACGCAGAGGAAACTCACCTCTTCCATCCGTGGGAAGAACCGGCCGTAACGAGCAACGGTAGAAAACTGAACGTTATAACACAGGTCAAACAAATAACATTTACAGAAGTGACGCAGTGTTATTGGATTTTTGGTAACTTGTTTATGATCGGCAAATACGAATGGTGGAGATTATTAGTGTCAGTCTGCAAATTAAGACCATTTCTTTGTCTCGCAATAAAAACCATCTCTGACACAAGCCTCCTTCTATAAAAATGCTCCTCATCCAAAATCTCTACCCTGTTCCAATCAAATTCGTGACCGCTCAGTCTATGTTCTGTTAATACGGACTTTTGATTAGTGTTTCTATTAATATGTTTAGAATGTTCCGCTAGTCGTGTGTTTAATAAACGCTTTGTCTGTCCGACATATGAAGCGTCGCATTCCTTGCACGGGATCTTATAAACGACGTTGTTGTGTAGTCCTATGGGGATTGGATCTTTATGTACTCGAATGTATTTACTGAGCTTATTCATGCCAAAAAATGAAATTCTAGTCCTAGGTAAATCCCGAATGACTGTATTGAAATTTTCGGAAATGCAAGGAATGTACGGTACAATAAAATATGTATAACGCATAGAGTCGTCGTCGTTAACCTGAGAGTTGTTCGTGTTTTTTTGATTGTGCAATGAGGTCAAAGTTTTTAGTCGGTCATGTACAATGTTAAAAATAAAATTAAGCGGATAGCCGTTATTAATTAAACAATTAATCGCAAATGTGATATTTTTTTGGCGGAAATCGGGGTGAGAGAGACGGAAAGCCCTATCTATAAGCGAGATAACCGTACCTCTCTTGTGACAGAGAGGGTGTCTTGACTCGAAATTGAGATATCTCCCCGAAAACGTTGGCTTATGGAACCAATCAAACAGAATGTGGTTATTTTTTAAAATTAGAGTAACGTCCAAAAAATTAAGTTTATTATCAATACCCTCTTCTAAGGTGAATTGAAGTCTGGGATGGAATGAGTTAAAAATTTGTAAAATGTTATCAAGCATGGAGGCTGGTGCCGCCATTGCTACGTCATCGACATATCGTCGAAAAAAGGGGAGAGATATCCCAAGTGTCGAGATCGCTTTTATTTCTAAATCTTGCAGTGTGGTATCTGCGATTGTTGGGGAGAGGGGAGAGCCCATGGGTGCACCGAACGTCTGTCTATAGATAACACCTTCGAAAGTAAAGAAAGTAGAATCCAAGATGAACCTAATGGCCGAAATAAAATCATCCCGAGGAATGTCGCAATTTCTTTCAATGTAATGCCACCGATTATTAATGCTATCAATAGCTAACTCAATGGGAACGTTAGTAAACAAAAAAATTACATCTAACGAAATTAATCTATAATCATCCTCTATATACAAATCATTCAGCTCGTCCACTAATTGAAAACTATTGGAAATAAAGCTATCTGAATTCGGGATAGAATTGTAAATAATTTCATGTAACATAGTGGCAAACGCATAAAGAGGACTGTTCATAGAGGAGATTATGATTCTAAGAGGGTGACCAATTTTGTGTATTTTCGGTAGACCATACGCTCGAGGTAACAGACCGTCGGTACAATTTATGCGTTTGTATGTAATATCATCAATATAATCGTGTTTTTTCCATTTCGTAAGTATCTTATGTAAATCATTGATTAATTTCTTTGTAGGATCTTTTTTGACAATCGAATATGTGTCAGTGTCTCCAAGTAAAATCGACATTTTGTTCATGTAATCCGTTTTATCAAGAGCTACTGTTACATTGCCTTTATCTGCTCTGGTGAACAGAACGCCAGGATTATCCCGTAGGAAATTTTTTTCCGGACCGGGAGGCATTAATAAGGGAATGGTCTGAAGCCGATAATTTAAATTTTTTATAGAATTTTTATAAGCAAAAGCATTTTTATAGAAGGAGGCTTGTGTCAGAGATGGTTTTTATTGCGAGACAAAGAAATGATCTTAATTTGCAGACTGACACTGATAATCTCCACCATTCGTATTTGCCGATCATAAACAAGTTACCAAAAATTCAATAACACTGCGTCACTTCTGTAAATGTTATTTGTTTGACCTGCGTTATAACGTTCAGTTTTCTACCGTTGCTCGTTACGGCCGGTTCTTCCCACGGATGGAAGAGGTGAGTTTCCTCTGCGTCAAATTTATGGAAAATAAAGTGATATTTTAATATTCTTAGGTGTTGATAACACCAATCCTATGGCGGGAACCAGCAGGAGAGGTTAGCAATTTCCTGTTTCCATCCGTTGGATGAATACTCTTCGGCTCGCGGCTTTCGTATCACCATGTAAGCGTCTCGCTGTATTTTCTAAGTTTCTGTCACGAAATATTTTCCGTATCATCCACGCGGAATTTTATTTATATTTATATTTATATTTAGATGCTGAAGATGGTCTAAATTGAGACCGAAACGTACAAATTAATAAATATATGAAGGAAAAAATACTATTGGTATTAATCTTCGCACCAAGAACGGCGAACGGCTCTTAAATAGCCAAGTTCTTTTTACAATTTTGGATCTACATGGATAAGTTTAAACGATAAAACTGATTATTTCTATATCATTGACAGATAAAATTATATATAAATTATATAAATTTATATTTTTTAGGATTTACTTATTCAGAAAAATTTTATATTTATTTATAGTAGTAATATTATTTATTTTAATTCCGAGGAATTACAAAATGGCGTTTTTTAGGGACGAACCTAACCCTTTACAAAACTTCTCTTACTCTATCCGACCTGGCCATAGGCGACCCTTCACATACTGAACCCTCCCACCTCTTCGCGGGAACTTGGTTGGACTTTCCTACGGGGGACCCCTTCTCACTTCTTACACACACTCAAACTCCTCCGACCTAACCTAACCCCCTGTCCTACTTGATTCTGAGCAACCCTTCTGTCCCTACTCTCCTTTTTCCTTTTATCCTCCCATCCTTAAGCCATCTGTAACCTTCTTCTGTCTCCCTCTCGCCTATTATATCATCCAACACTACTCTGCTAGTACTTTTCCACACGCACCGTTCCATTAGATGTTCCAGAGTACCCTCTTCCCTATCACATATGTTACAATTCCTTTCCTCCTCTCGCAACCAGTACCTGCTTCCTAACTCCTCATTCCCGCATCTAGCCCTCGCCCTCCTTTTATGACTACCACTCTCCCCTTTCTTCCTCAAGTATACTGGGAGCCCAGCCACCTTCATCCTCCTGTATCGTTTATTGTATCTGGCCCCCTCAATTAGAATCTTCTGCTCTTCCCTTTGTCGCCTTCTATCTTTACTACTTAACTCTTCTGCCACACACTTACCCCGTTCTCCCCATTGTTCCAGATCCGCCTCTTGTACTCTACTCCTACTTAAGTATTCCTCTCTCTCCGACCTCCCTCTTGTCAATGTTCCTCTTCCCTCCCTTTCCTTAATACATTTCACCACCCATCTTCTCCGACCATATCCTTGTCTTGCCTTTTCTTCAAAGTTCACCGCCAGCTTGGCCGTCCTTATCCTCATTTTGTCCCTCTTGGTCTCCTCTATGACCACATAACCTGGTGTGCATCTCTCCAGGCCCAGTGACCATCTCAGATACCGTACCTTCACCCCTTCCACGTTGCCATACTCTAACCAACCCCACACTTCTGCCTCATATACCATCACGCTGCCTACTAAGCTGTCGAACAACATCATTATCCTCCCCCAGTCGTTCGCAAACTTCCTTTCCCCCAGGCTCCATGTTTTCTTCATCACTAACGTTGCTCTTCTTACTATCTTCCTAATATGCTTCGTATGACCTCCATTTCTCTGCAGTATGAAGCCCAGGTATTCAAACTCCTTCACCTCTTGAATCTTCTGGCCTTTCCAGTGCCAGTCTTTCTCTCTTTCCACACCCCCTCCCTTTCTGAATTTCAGAATCTTGGATTTTCCCACATTCAATTCCAGCTTCCTCTTCCTCAAGTACCTCTCCAGCCTCCTAATCATCTCCTCCAGCGCCTCCTCCTCTCTGGCCAGCATAACGATATCATCCGCGTAAGCCAGTGTCCAAATTCTACCCTGTCCAATTCTCATGCCTCCTACCAATCCCCCGGCCATCTCCTCCTCCAGGTCTGATATAAAGATGGAGAACAGCAGCGGGCTCAAAGGGCATCCTTGTCTCACTCCCTTTGTCGTCCAGAAGGAGCTTGACTCCCTGTCCCCCACCCTCACCCTGTTACGGGTTTTCTGGTAAATTTGCTTCACTCTCTCCGTTAGTCCTCTCCTTACCCCTCTCTCTTCCATCACCCTCCATAACACACACCTGTCGACCCTATCAAAGGCCCCCTTTAAATCAATAAAGAAGGCATTTACCTTTTTTCCCGCTCCATTCAGCTCCCTGTCGACCAGGTGGTTCAGGATAAAGATGTTATCCATCACACCTCTTCCCTTCCGGAAACCAGCCTGGGTCTCCGGAAGAATCTGCTTCTCCACCACATCCTTCATCAATCTCTCCGCCAGCACCGTCGCATAGATCTTATAGGCCGTACTTAGTAAGGTAATTCTTCTGTAATTAGCGGGGGCTTGTTTATCCCCCTTTTTATACAGCGGGGAGATTGCTCCTCCCTTCCACGAATCCAGCCACCCTTCACCTCTCCACACCCCCTTGATCATTTCCTTCAGCCTTTCCCTCACCTGTCCTCTGCAGAACTTCCAAGCCTCACTCCTTATGCCGTCCGGCCCCGCCGCTTTCCCCTTTCTCAATCTCCTTATCTGTTTTTCGATTTCTTCATCCGTGAGATCCTTTTCATCGTCACCCCCCTCCCTTTCCTCCCCTAAAATCCTTTCATCTGTCCCCTCTAACACACCCATAAAATGCTACCTCCAACCCTCCATGGATATCTCTTTACTCACCTTGTTCCTGACCTTCCTTTCCTTGTTGATATATTTCCAAACTTCTGTCTCCGTCCTAATTCCATTCAATTCCTCCATTTCCCTGTTACTCCACTCTTCTCTCTTCTTCTCACAGAGCTCCGCTAACTCCCTTTTTGCCTGCAACACCGCTTCTTTGCATCCACCCCCTATCCTCCATCTCTTTAACTTTCTTTCTGCCTTTCTTTTCTTTCTGGTGCACTCTCTGTCCCACCATTTCTTGTAGCCTAGTTTTCTTTTTCTCCATCTGACCTTCTTCTTTACTACCGCCTCACACACCTTATCTCTCAGTTTCTCCCATTTCTCCAGCAAGCCCCCTTCAGACAAACTAATCTCCTCCGTTCTTCCAGCAAAGGTTCCAGTGCTCTCCTCGTCCCAGCACTGTATTATCCTCTCTACCTGTCTTCTTTCCTCTTTTCTCCCCTCCTCCTTCAGACCATCTTTCGACGTCCACACACTCACCAAAGGCATATGGTCTGATTCTATCCTACTCTTGACCTCAAATTCCTCTAGCAGGTCCCACCCTTCTGTGTTAACTAACAAATAATCTATAACCGACGCCCCTCTCGCCCCTACGTACGTAAATTCTCCCTTTTCATCTCCCTGCTTTGTACCATTGGCTAGACACCATCCCCCTTCCTCTACCTACCCATTTTAACAAACACGCTCCCTCCTTGCTGATCTTTTTGTCTTTAGACCTTCTTCCTTCTATTACCCCATCCCTGTACACCCCCTCTTCTTCTCCAGTCCAGACGTTAAAGTCCCCTCCCATTACCATCAGCTTTTCCGGAGGCAACTGCTCCGGGCTAGCTATGTCTTCCTTAAATTCCTCGGGACCATCCTTAGCGTAGACCGTACTAATTGTCCACTTGTAACCGCCTCCTCGTCCCTTCCACTTCACCAAGCTTCTCCTACCGTCGTCGACCTTCTCCGTCATCATTACACTTTTTCTGTTTCCAATAATTATTCCCCCACTTCCCCTACCTCTGCTCTGTTCTCTCACCGCGTATTGCACGTGCCAGTCGAACTCCGAAGGTAGGTTCTTTATCCAAACTTCCCTCTTATCCTCCCTTATCCAAGTCTCCACCATACCAACAAAGTCCAGCTGTCTTATAAACTCCCAAAAGTCCACCCTTTTTCCCTTAAGCCCGGTTACATTCCAGAACCCTATCTTAATTTTGCCCCTAACCTTGTCGGAAATCGGGTTTCTCGGATCCCGCTGTCTCTGCCGCGACTTTTCGGGCGTTTCCTTCTTCTGCTCTTCTCCCCTTGCTCCGAAATTTCTCCTCCGTTTGCTCCAACAGCGAAACATGTTCATTTCTTTTAATCTGTCTCCAACTGAACCATCTATCCACCAAAAAGACTCTCCTGAATCTGACATTGGTGTGCTCCCCCCAACTTTTAACTACCCTTGCAATGCCTCTCAATCTCCATTAAATTTCTTCCTCCTCCTTGGATAGCAACTCCTCCATGAAAATCGGCTCCTTCCCTAACTCCTTCTTCCTTCTTATTATCTCCATCTTTCCTGCCAAGTCTTTCACCTGAACCCCCAGTTTCCCCCCTTCTCTTGACTTTCCTTCACACGAAGCGTCCTCGACCAAATGGCCCAGATTAAACTTCTCCTGGAGAAACTTCTTTGCTTGTTGCAGCGGATTTCTACCATCCCACTTCAGGCCGCTGATCCTCAAACTTTTCTTTCTTTTCTGCTCCTGATTCTCCTGTTTCCAATCCAATAGCTCCTGCACTTTGGCTTCCAAAGCTGTCTCCTTTACTCCTGTCTTCGTCTTCTTTCCTCTCCTTACTATCTCACTCCAATGAGATCTTTCTTCCCCCCCCCACCACCCCCATTTCCTCCTCTCTAGTCTCACCATTCTCTAGTTTGCGAATCTTCTCCCATAGCAGCTTCTTCTCTTCTTCCCACTTTGTCTCCTTCCTTTTCATCTCCTTCTTTAACTCATCACTTTTCATCTTCATCTTCTTTTCCAGTTTCTCAATCTCATTTACCCTCTCTCTCTTCAGCTTTGCCACCTCCTCTTTTACCCCCCCCCCCCCCCGCCCCAGAATTTTCTGCAGCTCTGCAATAACGCTTTCTTGTCTGTTCATTCTGTCCATCCATGCTCCTTCAAATTCAAAAACCGACCCCAAGTCGGAGTCAGTCTCTTCTCGGTCACTGCCATCCCCCTCTGATACTGTCTTTCTCTTCTTTCTAACTCCTCGCGCTATATCTACCCCCCTCCCCCCTGGCCAAGCCACTTCTCTATGTATCCCTTGGGGATACCCTTCTCCATATCCAACATTTCCCTGTTTGATCTCCTCCCTCTCTTAACTACCCCCTCAGAAGACAAGAATCTAGTAACCGGGGTTTCCGAGCTATTCCCTTCCCCGTCTTCTGCATTACCTTTCATTATGCCATCCTTATCTACTGCACCGAGTGATTGGCCCGCCGCGCCGCTTCATTCGGCTTCTCATTCGTCGCCGCGCTCGCAACTTCGCCACTCGCCGCTTGACGCTCCGCACTCGACCTCGCGTCCTCCAGCGAGTCGCATCTATCGACGGGTATACTCGGCACGATCCCTTCCATCCCTCTCCGCCTGTTGACTCTCTCTCTCTCGCTCTTAAACCTAACCTGCTCCCTTTCTCACCGCGAATTCCGTCCCTCCACGCGTGGCGCCTCCACTCTGCCCTACATTGACCCTATCACGCGACACACACACTCTCCGCCACCCAAAGAACACACCACTGCCAAGTTTCCACTCCTCCTTACAACAAACCGCTCGTAATATTCTCGACAAACAGCACACGCATGCACACTCTTTCACACCCGCCAACCAAGTCCTTATATTTATTTATATAAAAATATATTAATATATATAATTATATAGAAAAATATATATTTTATACAATTATATATTTTAATATATATTTATATATAAACATATACTTTAAAATTTTCTGATTTATACAAAATTATATATGCTTATATATAAATATATATAAATATATATACTTATATATAATTATATTAAATTATATAAAAGAATACATATTTATATATAAACATATACTTTAAAATTTTCTGATTTATACAAAATTATATATGCTTATATATAAATATATATACTTATATATAATTATATTAAATTATATAAAAGAATACATATTTATATATAATTATACATAATTTTATATGTTTATATATAGTTATGTATAATTTTTTTTTTTCGGGATGATATATAAGGACATATATATTTAAGTAAGTTTCAGAAAATGGTTATATATTTTCAAATGCTATTTTTTAAGAGTGCCTGCTCTTTATTATAAAAGTGGACTCCACGATACAACTGATACAAAAATTGTGCCATAGCGCGAAATGGATGTCTTTTGATACCGTTTTTATAACACTGTTTGTCAAATTTTAAATACGAGAAACAGATCCCATTGAATGCCATCTATCGGATACTTTAAGATGCAATATCTGATCTGATCTAAATCTTATATAAGTTCATATATGATTATATTATTTTTAGTTTAAATTATAAGGTATGTTTGCAAAATAATACAATTATTATATTTATTTATAAGAACTATAATATATATTATATAACAGTTTTTTTCTCGAATTATTACATTTTTCAGTTTTTGGTAAACCTGGCGTTAAGGGGACCTACCCCCCCGGGAAAAAATGGAAGAGATCTGAACAGACTTAATCAGATCTCATCAGATCCGATCCACTCAGATCTGGTTTGATCAAAATATTGGCCCTATCTGATCAGATCCAATCAGACATGAGTAGATCTGACCCGATCTTAGCAGATAAAGTCAGATATGTAACGAGAATAATCTATTATATCTGCTCAGATCCAATCAGACATGAGTAGATCTGATCCGATCCGGTGTCCATCCACTGCAGAAAATTGTTGTTTTCAAATGTTATTTTTTAAATATGCCACTTTATTATAAAAGTGGACTCCACGATACAAAAGTTGTGCCGTTCCACGATTTACATAACTTGGCGCAACTTAGCACGACACTGCCGTATCTGATACCGTTCTTATACCACTGTTCATCAAATTTTAAATACGAGAATCAGATTCCGTCGAATGCCATCTATCGGATACTTTGAGATGCCACATTATGATCTGATCATATATAATCTTATATGACTATATAAGTTTATATGTGATTATATTACTTTATCAGTTTAAATTATAAGGTATGTTTGCAAAATAATTTAAAAGATTTATGTTTTATATGTACATATACACATTAATCTTTTATATTTACCTATTATTAATTAATTTTGCATGGTATTTTTTTAATGGAATATTTATAATAAATTCTAAATATGGTGTCAAAATTAACAATTATTATCAAATTGGCAGACTATATTTATTATATATGTTAATGTTTCAAAATTGAGAAAACTGTTTTTAATATAAAAATTAATTGATTTTTTGACCAAAAATCATTTAAGCTTCTTCTTTACAGAGTTAATATTATATTTGATATAATGTCCAACATTGGGTGTAAAAATTAATAATGGACAATTTGAGAACAAAGAAGTTTTTATAAGTTCCATACTGATGAGATCTGCTCAAATCCAGCAAGATCGGAAGAGATCTGATTTGATCAGCAACACAACTTTGTAAGCCAAGATTGGTCTTATCTGGTGAGATCAAGATATGTCTGGCTAGGTCTGCTCAGATCCGACAAGATCTGAGGCGTAAAGTCTGCTCATACTTTAGGAGATCTGAAGCAATCAGATAATATCCGATTAGATCGGAAGAGATCCGATTGGATCTGCGATTCAATATCAAACGGCAGCAATGATCAGATCTGGTAAGATCGGATTATAGTTCAGCATATCTGGCTGCATGTGATCAGATATGGCCATGCAGATCTGGCGAGATAAAATTGTATCTAATCAGATCTGACTTTACTTGAATTTCAGGTCTCGTTGTATCTCATTTTATCAAATCAGACATATTCAGATCTCCATTTTATCCCGGGCCGCGAAAAACGATCTAATATGAATCTAACTAAAATTATGATTTTAGTTTAAATCATATTAAATTTGGGTAAAATTTAAATTAAACCCAGATTTTATATTAAAATTATATTTGTTTAAATACAGTTTTAATTTGCACTTATTAAAATCAGTTAGGTAAATTAAATATGATCCACAATAAAATAGGGCTTTAATTTAAATTTAATTAGATCACTTATGTGGATCATATAACACTTCAAATCAAATATGGTTTTAATTTGTATTTAATAAGATAACTTATGTGGATTATATATGACCCAGAACCATACATGATGCAGAATATTTAAATAAGACTTTAATAAAAAGTTAATGTGTTCTGTATGCGACTTTACTCGATTCAATTGCGGTTTTAACCCAAATTTGGTTCTAATTTGATTCTTATTAAAACATATTTTTGTTTAAATAATATTTGCGGTAAAATTTGTTTCCTTATTTGTCGAACTTAACATGTAAATATTTGATTCAAATTAAAAAGTTAGACTAATGTTGATTATTAATTTGATTTTGGAAAAATTATGAAAAGTTAATAATTGGAAGATTAAGTATAGATTAAATTTCATATTTTATAGACTTTTATTACAATACAGTTAGTATATGTTGTCATTAATTTTTTGTAGAAAATTTTTACAAAAAGATAATTATACGGTATACAAAATAATTTGAGTCTATAACAAGCTGTGGATTCTGTCACAATCAGCTACGTCTATGTTAACAAAATATAAATTTGAAATAATTGGAGCATTTTGAGCAATTCAAAGTTGGACAGAATAATACAAAAGATCTGGGAATGAACCAGCAGTGTATTTCAGTCCGCTATAGATTGTATATCTTTTTTAAATAAAAGTTTTATTTTTAGATTTTACTGGATTTTTTAATTAGATTATTGTATATGAAATAATATAGTCATATAAGATTATATATGATCAGATCAGAACTTCGACCAAAAACGGCATCTCATTGCTTGTCCCGGGAAAAAATGGAGGAGATCTGACCATGTCTGATTTGATAAAATGAGATACAACGAGATCTGAAATTCAAGTAAAGTCAGATCTGATTATATACAATTTTATCTCGCCAGATCTGCATGGCTATATCTGATCACATACAGCCAGATATGCTGAAATATAAACCGATCTTACCAGATCTGACCATTGCTGCCGTTTGATATT
Source organism: Temnothorax unifasciatus (assembly GCA_030770225.1). Classification (NCBI taxonomy): domain Eukaryota; kingdom Metazoa; phylum Arthropoda; class Insecta; order Hymenoptera; family Formicidae; genus Temnothorax; species Temnothorax unifasciatus. The sequence goes on along the minus strand of JASTWK010000464.1, from coordinate 111,570 downwards.
AAATCGCAGATTCAATCGGATCTCTTCCGATCTAATCGGACATTATCTGATTGCTTCAGATCTTCTGAAGTATGAGCAGACTTTACGCCTCAGATCTTGTCGGATCTGAGCAGACCTAGCCAGACATATCTTGATCTCACCAGATAAGACCAATCTTGGCTTACAAAGTTGTGTTGCTGATTCAATCAGATCTCTTCCGATCTTGCCGGATCTGAGCAGATCTCGTCAGTATGGAACTTATAAAAATTTCTTCGTTTTCAAATCGTCCATTATTAATTTTTACACCCAATGTTGAACATTATATTAAATATAATATTAACTCTGTAAAGGGGAAGCTTAAATGATTTTTGGTCAAAAAATCAATTAATTTTTACATTAAAAACAGTTTTCTCAATTTTGAAACATTAACATATATAATAAATATAGTCGCTGCTAATTTGATAATAATTGTTAATTTTGACACCATATTTAGAATTTATTATAAATATTCCATTAAAAAAGTACCATTGTTCGAGAGCGCGAGGCGGTGCGAGATATCGCGAGGTGGAAGACGACCACAAGAAAGACACAGCACGTAACAAAAAATAACGTTTAATGTTTCTCTATAAATACAGTTAAGTACACAGTTTTCCTTTCAGGAAAAAACCGCACGCGAGAGCGAGAACAAGCGGTCGCAAGGCACGACGGCGAAAGCTAGCGCGCGCGAAGCGGTGAAGCGGTGTAGCAAAGCGGAAAAGCGTGGAGCGTTAAGCGAGCGTACAGCCGAAAAGCGGATAAGCGGTTCCGCGGCGCAGCGGCGGTCTTTTATCGTCTCGGAGACGAGCCTCCCTCCCGGCTAATTAACGGGAGGTGATTGGCCACCGGCGGCCTACGTCACCGTGCATACGTCACCGATTTAAGTGACGAGCTGAAACGGTCGTTACATATTTCGACGGCTTTGTTTATAGCATGGATCTTTCCTTAGTGTTAGCACAATACGGACCGGCGAAGCTTGACCTTGTTATTGAAAACAATGTTAGTTGCTCGAATGCTAATTGCGAAAGATCCATGCTATACTGGCAGAATATCGCCGTAACAACTTTTAGGCGATAATTAATGCGAATATCCATTCCCTCAGCGTGCATGCGCTGACATGCAGCCGAACGCGTTTTCTTTCTGATCGCGAATTGTCGCGATCTCAAACAACCATGCAAAATTAATTAATAATAGGTAAATATAAAAGATAAATGTGTATATGTGTATATAAAACATAAATCTTTTAAATTATTTTGCAAACATACCTTATAATTTAAACTGATAAAATAATATAATCACATATAAACTTATATAGTCATATAAGATTATATATGATCAGATCATAATGTTGCATCTCAAAGTTTCCGATAGATGGCATCCGACAGAATCTGATTCTCGTATTTAAAATTTGATAAACAGTGGTATAAGAACGGTATCAGATACGGCAGTGTCGTGCTAAGTTGCGCCAAGTTATGTAAATCGTGGAACGGCACAACTTTTGTATCGTGAAGTTCACTTTTATAATAAAGTGGCATATTTAAAAAATAACATTTGAAAACAATTTTCTGCAGTGCATGGACACCGGATTGGATCAGATCTACTCATGTCTGATTGGATCTGAGCAGATATAATAGATTATTCTCGTTACATATCTGACTTTATCCGCTAAGATCGGATCAGATCTATTTATGTCTGATTGGATCTGATCAGATAGGGCCAATATTTTGATCAAACCAGATCTGAGTGGATCGGATCTGATGAGATCTGATTAAGTCTGTTCAGATCTCTTCCATTTTTTCCCGGGGTGTTATTTTAAATTTTCTTTTTTTTCTAATTTTGCATAAGACACAATCTTTTTTAATTGACATATTAATTTTTATTGAATATTTTCGAAAACAGTGAAATATTACCTGTAATAATTCGTAAAAAAAAAACTATTATATAATATATATTATGGTTCTTACAAATAAATATATTAATCGTATTATTTTGCAAACATAACTTATAATTTAAACTGAAAATCATATAATCATATATGAACTTATATAGTCATATAAGATTATATGTGATCATATATGAACCTAATAGTCATATAAGATTATATATGATCAGATCAAATATTGCATCTCAAAGTATCCGATAGATGGCATTCGATGTGATCTGTTTCTCGTAATTAAAATTTGACAAAGAGTGTTATAAAAACGGTATCAAAAAGACACGATACTGTCTCGCGCTATTCTCGCGCGACGCTGTCTCGGAGCGACAATTTTTGTATCAGTTATATCGTGAAGTCCACTCTTATAATAAAGTGGCACGCTTAAAAAATATTACAACCCCCTGCAATTACAACCATTAAAACCAAATAAGATTGAGTTACAGTCATATATAAATATTATTTGGATCTTATTAGAATTTTATATAATCTGGTTTAAATTTAAATTTAAATTGGTTTAAATTTGACTTAAATTTGACTTATATTTAACTTATATGATCAAATTAATTTTGAATTTATTACCATATTTAATCCACATTTGGCAAATTAAAACCATATTAACTCTGCATTTCTTTAGGTCTGTGCGGCTGATTTTGCATATTTTAACAAAGCAAGGTCTAGTTTAATCCATATATAGATTAAATAAGATTGGGGTATTTTAATTTGATTTAAATATGACTTATATTTAAATTATAATTGATTTGCATATTCGATTTTAATAAGACTCTTATTGAATATATATAAGCTTTTAATACGGTTTTAATACAATCGTTTTTCGCGGGTCAGGTTTTATGGAATATATAATCATATATTTTCAATATTATATGTAGCTATATAATATTGTTTAAGATTATATTTTCATTTCTTATATAAACATATATAATTATATATTTACTAATATAGACAAATAAGAGGTATTTTTTCCTGGGTATATAATCATATATTCTCATATATGGCTATATATAATTATATACTTTCATACATGGCCATATAATATTGTTTAAGATTATATCTTCCATTTCTTATATGATCATATATCTACTAATATGAACTAATATAAACATATAAAACATTATAAAAGTAATTTTTTATATGTCTTTATATAATCTTATATAATCATATATAACCATATAAGATCTTATCAGGCCAAAATTCACATATGAGCCTATAAAATCGCTTCTTATATGAGCATAAAAGACATTACGAAAAATATTTTTTATATGTCCTTATACATATATGTATAATCTTATTAGTGGAGTCATATTACCTGAGATTTCAGATAAATGTGAACTGCTCTAGAGGAGCAGTTTTTTTGCATGATTCGGTCAAGGGCAATAAGAATAAAGATATCCTGGAGTTTCCATATTGAGCGAGCTACGGAAGGTTGTTTTTTTAACGTTTTTTTAAAAAATAGCGTTTTTTACGATTTCTTCTTCGGTTTTTTTTTAATATCTCCGGTTCTATCTATCGTACAGAAACCAAAAAAATACCAATTTCTTTGTCTTGAAATTGCCTACAAAACATTCTTACATCGCGAGTCGAAATTCCTGCAACATAACCTCCAAAAAAAATAAAAACCCCATTATATGGGAAATTTTGGTTTTTATTTTTTATCTTAGCTTTCAAGCAGTCAATTGCTTTACTATTCTGGAAAAACATACTTCTTTTAGTCACAAATGAACCAAAAAAATTATATGTAAAAATATGCTTTATAGAGAATTTTATACTAGTTTGAAGTTTAAAATTGTCGCTCTAATAACTTTGGTGCAACACACCCTAGGGACCTTTTTTTTTTTAAATTGTTCGTTTTTTTATGCTCTTTAAGATGACTATAAGTAATATTGTCTAAATACAAGTAAAAAATTTATAAAAACGATATAAAAAATTTTTCTAATTTTTTTCATCGATTTTGCACGTAATGCATTATTTATACAATCTTTACCCATTTTTATTTTTATTTGTTTGTAATTTCATTAATTATACAACATATTACAATGTTTTCTACGTATTACGACATAAAAAAAAATGCTGTGAATCCTTATCGCATTATAATCGCAAGAATTGTAGGCTCCACGAAGGTCGTTTCTCCCAAATGTGTGCATCAAACAATGTAGGCCTTGAATTCTAGAGTCTCAATCCCTGAATTGAACAAATTGAAAGTATAAAGCGATGCCAGTCGCAAGTGTTTTTTACCTACATTTTGATGAAAGAATATTCAAAATGCACGAATACATGGTAATATTACAATTACTTCATGAATATGCATGAATAAAATTTAAATAAACGTTAAAACAATTATAAAAGAATTTAACACAAAAGGTTTTCTTAGACGTATTCAAAGTATCATAATTATATTACACAATATTAACCCCAATAGTAACCCCGGGACACCAAAATCCTCCGCTATACATCTCGCACTCCCGCCCACGGTCTCAGCCCCATCGGTTTACCGCACCGAGTGCAGCCGCACCACGGTAACGCGCCGCGATCATAGAATATTGTAAACCCGCATTCACTATACCACCCATATGCATATGCACTATCGATCGTTGGAATAGACCGCGTTTCGTTATTCTCTGTAAGACCGCGTCTCGTCTTATTTCGCCTAGCCCGCCGAGTGCACATGCACTACCGACCGTTATAATATATTGTAACTCTGCGTTGCTTATACCGCCCGAGTGCGCCTGCACTGCCGATCGTTATAACATACCGCGTTCCGTTATTGTTCCGCATACCCCGCCGAGTGCACATGCACTGCCGGTCGTTGTAGTATACCGTGTTTCGTTGTTATTTCGCATATCCCGCCGAGTGCACATGCACTACCGACCGTTATCATATATTGTAACTCCGCGTCGCTTATACCGCCCGAGTGCGCCTGCACTGCCGATCGTTGTAACATACCGCGTTCCGTTATTGTTCTGCATACCCCGCCGAGTGCACATGCACTGCCGGTCGTTGTAGTATACCGCGTTTCGTTGTTATTTCGCATATCCCGCCGAGTGCACATGCACTGCCGATCGTTGTAATATGTAATATACTGCGTTCCGTTATTGTCTATCGACCGTTGTAATATACCGCGTTTCACGAGGCTTTGTGTGTAATACCGAATCCCGAATTGGATAAAATAAATGATACATGTGTATTACAAATTGACTATTGTCTCTGGGCCTTTCATCGAACACTTGACCCGGCGAGCTAGTCCGCGTTCGATATCAAAGTCAGGCCGTTACAATCATATAAGCTCTTATCAGGCCAAAATTCATATATGAGCATATAATATCGCTTCTTATATGAACATATGAAACATCATAAGAGATATTTTTTCCCGGGGTATGCGTATCTGTGTATTTGGATAATCACGACTAACATTCTCCTTAAGTATACGGAGACCTTAGTCATAAATATATAGAGGGTTTATATATACATATTAATTCAACTATATTGTTACGCTCCCTGCGTGACTCTGTCACTCACTCGCTCACTCTCGCACTCTCACTCCCGGCACCCGCGGAAATGAAGAGAACACCGTGGTTAAACAAGGAAACAATCACAACGTTTATTTAAAGATTCGATAAAGTACAGCGCGGACTCGCGTCCGGACGATCCAGCTGTTCCAGAACAAATCAGAGAGTCGAACAGAAAATCAATAAATCAATAATTCATAACAGCGTCCCGTTGTCAAGGAACGCACTCCAACTTGAAGCTTCCGCAGAGCGAAGCCAAGTTCAGCTCACGGGTATCACGGCACGGGCGCAACAATATATTCAACTAAGGATCTTCACGATCTTCACGTGGGTGTATACCGTATATTCGACTTATATGTATATCTGGACATCTGTATACGGAGTTCAATATAAAATATGGTTTGAGTTCAATATAAAATATTTGTTGTTTATACCGTCTCAGTATATATGTCGTAGGCAAATAGTTATTTTCGGAAAATAGCTTTTGACTAGGCAAATGCTATCTGCCTGGTCAAATGGTTTTCGCCTGTTTATTTGAGTTTAAATGCTATTTTCCTAAGCAAATAGCATTTGCCTGAACGCTTTTTAGGAAAATAGATATAAATTGTAATTAATTATTCAGAGTAGGGCTTTTTCCAAAATTTGACATTTTTTTGCGGCTCTCTTTGTAAAAATCTTTCCCAACAATTGGGTTGGATTAGCTTAGTCTTTTGGGTGTATTTCCGAATAACCCCTGCTCCCGATCGACCTAAAGTTTTACACATAAGTCGTTTTTGATGTGAGCAATAAAGTGCGCGTGGTCAAACTTCGGGAAATTACCCCCCCCCCCCCCCGGGGGGAGCGGAACATACTACCTCCACGCATACACTTTCCACGCGAGACGAGGTACCACATAGATTAATTTTTTATGCGTGGAAAGGGCTTTCCCCGCCTACATGTGTACTTACTTAAAATACATCAATACATGTTTTGCTGAATACCAATTGCCTAACAGAGCGGTTCAATCAAATAACATTTGCCTAGGAAAATAGCAAAAATAAGTGGGCGAAAGCTATTTGACCAGATAGATAGCATTTGCCTAGTCAAAAGCTATTTTTCTAAAATAACCATTTGCCTATGACATATAGAGTATATACGAATAATATCGAGTATGGAAACCAACATCATATTATTTTTTACAAATTAGTGTATGCTGAATTTTGTATTATATCATTATATTTGCAATGTAAGTTTTTGTGAATACTGTTGTGAGCGCACAACGTTATAATAATTAATTAGTGTACTTAGCAACAGCGAGTTGCCTCCTATAAGTAATCCGACCTCAGCGACTAAAGTCGAATCTGAAGTTTGCCGAAAAACTTGACGATTGCATCGGACGATCGATCTTCCGATGCAAACCGACACCGGAACCAGGAGCGTTCAACTCCAAGACCAAAAGCGCTGATGCAAAGGTCAGCGCAAAGCGCTGACAACGAGAAGTCAACGCTAACTCGGGAGCCCCCGAGTTAGCATCAGGATGTCGATTCTGACATTATAAATACCGCCGAATAGGAAGATCGGGCGGGCAATCGCTAATACAACATCTAAGCATATACGTGCGTCACAATAGCTGTCACATTAATAACCGTCACATTATTCGTCAAATTAGTAATCGTTATAATCGTTAAGCAATTTTTCAAGTATAACGTGAATATTGGGACTTAATCTTAAGTAACTAGGATAATTGTTAACTTGATTAAAAGAAATATGTTTCAATTAATTTATTTAAAACAGTGCGACGAGTTAATTCTTTCTCCGACCCGGAATTCTCGAATCTTGTGCCGTTCCCGAGTCCACCTCACGGCAGCGGCACAACAACTGGTGGCAGCGGTGGGATTCTGGCACATCGGAGAACGTTCCCGTCGCGAGTATCACGAGTATTCGCCCTAAAAAAAAGAGCGAATAAGTAAAAATGGTGAAACCAGCTCTGAGGGAAGCACCCGGTAGCAGCCCACGAGTATCAGCGATACCGGAGAGGCAACGACCTACCGCAACAGCGACTCGCAGTCGAGCAGAGAGGCGACAGCGGACAACGACCGGCAGACTGCTGACAAGCAACATGCAACTACTAATGTAAGTCAAAATTTTACATTGTAAAGCGTATAATTGTAAAACGTTATAAAAGCAGTAAATGTTAAAGGACGGAAACACGTCCCGCCGAGCGGATCCGAAACTTACAAAATAAAACGGCGCGACTACATTGAATGTTGGACGGTGAAACCCGAGATCGCCCCGTAACTAACTCGTTGTGGCTACATAGAGTCGAAAACGTGCCAGCGCGACGAACACCTAGGTTCAGCCCAATAGGTCCCGTACGAATAGTAAAAGAAACCGTTCGCGACATTGCAGAAAGCGTGCGACGTAGCTTAGATTACGCGGACAAAGACTCGCCAGTATTAGAATCACATCCTAACGTCATACTAGAGCGCAAATTTGCCTTTTTAGACACTAGTCTTAGACGAAAATAACGGTCCCCGAGATAACGGCGATAACGCTAATAATAACGAAAACAGAAACGAAAACAATAACTATAACGAGAGTGCTCATACTCTCATACTAAGACTGCACCCAACCATAGGTGACGCACGTTTAGATATATCGGTCGATACGCAGAGTAATAACTCCGGGAGAAGAGAATTCTCACTAACGTCTTACGACAGTAGCGTGTTTGATCCGGAAGAAGAAGATTATACTCCCAAGGTCGGAAAAATGAGTCAGCAAAGAGGAGCGGTTCAAACTAATGCACCCCGCGAAAACGTACACGAAATGCCGGTGACGCCCGAACAAGTAGACGCGGAAATAAATCGTCTGAGGTCAGAAAACAAACGGACACCCGCAAATAATCCACGTCGAGTTTCGGAGCCTGCGCGAGAATGTCCAGGCATGCAAGAATCCGTACTTGGCGAACTATTAGACAAGATGCGCGCAATACAAAATTTGCAGAGATTAGAGATCGCGAATTTCGAACGCGATGACAAACTCCATTCGACATAACTTACGGACAAACGTTGGAAGACGTCAGAAACCAACACGATCCTGTAAATACGTACATTAAATTAAAAGAAGCCCGCGATATGATTCCAGAAATCGACGGAACTACGCGCAGTCAGGTTCAATTTATAAACGCAAGTACCTATGCGATGAGCAAAATTAATCCCGCAGAGGAAAAATCATTATTAAAAACTATACTTTGCACGAAATTAACGGGAAAGGCAATGTACGATTTCCAAACGCGCGACATAAGTTCTTATGCTCAATTGAAGCAGGAAATAGAAATGTGCTATTTAGTAAAGCGAAGCACCACGCACATTCAACGAGAATTTAATATGCTCCGGCAAAAGTCAGGCGAAAGCGCGAAATAAATCGAGAAAATCATAAGTATATAATATTAAAAGAAAGCGATTTAAATAAATGTACGCGAGAAAATACCAAATTTATATGCGATCAAAATTTTCCTGTGTATTTTATAACTGCGAATGCACCAGGCAAGGTGCAACTTTTTGTAAAAATGTCTAGATACATAGAAAACCGTAGACAACGTCTCATCCTCTCAAATGTAACATTCTGGATAACATTAGCCAAACCTTAAACATGGTTATAGTCCACTCTAAAAATATCATAAATAATAAATTCAATGTAATAAACTTCCAGAAAATAAAATTAAAATAGAAAAAACCGGAAAAACAACATTGCGCGATAATTGTAAATTAACTACACCAGATATAACTTTAGAAACAAAAAACCGAATTTATACTAAATATGTACAAATGTATTTACCAAAATTCAATGTAACAATTATCATAGAGAAAAGTATAACTATAAACAACAAATTAGATTCCGAAAAAGAAATAAAGTTAGAACCGGTAATCAGAGATTCGTCAGAATTAATAAAATTAAGTTTAAGTCTAGATGAAATTAAAAAAGAAGTAGAAAATAACCAACCAAGCGTTTTTACAAACAAGAATATTGTATATCCCATTAGTTCCGCGACCATAATTGTAGCCGTAGTGAGCATTATAATTATAATCATTTATATAATAAAGAAAATAGAAACCATTAAGAATTTAAAGGGTGAAAGCACAGCGTACATATTAGCATATAAAAAAATTAGATTGTAACTCTCAGGAAAAAGAAAAACACGCATAAATAAATAACGAAAAACTTCGTATACCTCAGTTTTTCTTTTTTCGTGGGGGAACGGATGTTGTGAGTGCACAACGTTATAATGATTAAATAATTAGTGTACTTAGCAACAGCGAGTTGCCTCCTATAAAATCCGATCCCAGCGACTAAAGTTGAATCTGAAGTCCGCCGAAAAACCTGACGATTGCATCGGATGATCGATCTTCCGATGCAAACCGACACCGGAACCAGGAGCGTTCAACTCCAGGACGACCGAAAGGATTGTCAACGCTAACTCGGGGGCCCCCGAGTTAACAACAGGATGATTCCGACATTATAAATACCGCCAAATAGGAAAATCGGGCGGGCAGTCGCTAAACATCTAAGCATATACGTGCGTCACAATAACTGTCACATTAATAATCACATCACATCACATTATTCGTCAAATTAGTAATCGTTATAATCGTTAATCGACTTTTCAAGTATAACGCGAATATCGGGACTTAATCCTAAGTAACTGGGACAATTGTTAACTTGATCAAAAGAAATATATTTCAATTAATTCACAACAATACCTACCAAAATTTTTCATATTTATTTATCACTTTAATTAGAAAATCTATTCTATGTAACAGCATTACATATTTGCATTTTGTAAGTGTTATTTTTTAGTACAATCTATCTCGGCATTTCTTACAGTCATTTTTTTATGACACAAGCATCAAATACCCTGAAATAAAGTGTTGCACTAGATGTGTCAAAATTATAACTCCTGGATTCATGTGTAGTTTGATTTTGGACTTTTGATTTTACCATGTGTTGTTGTTAGTAATTTTGCTTTAAATTTTTAATTGTATGTACACGAAATTGAATATGCAAATAAAAACACAATATGTGAGTCAGACAAGTGAATATCCGATCTTGCGTTGACTCCTATGTACAGAAGTTCTCCGATCTTGATAATTCTTATTTGATTCCATTATGTTTGCTTGGCATCTGTTCTTGATGCTTTCTGGATCCATAGGTATGTGTGAGGTTTTTGCGTCTCTCATTCCGTTGCGGTTGATGATTTTATCTATGTAGGCTTCCTGATCAAAGTGAAAAATGCGTTTGTCCTTCCATACTCGAAAACCAAGAAAACTTCTCGGTTCTCCAAGGCCTACAATATCAAACGTCCTTTTTAGCGTTTCCTCCGTTTCGTCATTGATCCTCTGAGTAGTGCTTGCAATCAGAAAGTCATCCACGTAAACAATTAGATAAGTTGTTGTCCGTGTAACCCTTTTAAACAGTTATTTTGTTGTTTTGTTGATATCCGTGTTTATTCAAAACGCTCTTGAGTGTGTCGTATAATGTTTTTGCGGCCTGCTTTAGACCGTACAAACTTCTTCGCAGTCTGCATACTTTATCTTCTCCTCCTGGCTTTGTAAATCTCTCCGGTTGAACCATATATACGATTTCCTTCAGGTCGCCATTGAGAAACGCAATTTTGGCGTCGAACTACTTAACGATCTGTTCTCTTTTTGCTGCTAATAAAGAAAATACGTACTGTCGTCTGTCCAACCACCGGAGCGAAAACTTCGTCATAGTCAGCCTTGCCATATTTCTGCGAGAAACCTTGAGCTACTAAGCGGGCCTTGTATCTACAAATATTTCCGTCAGTATCGGTTTTAATTTTAAAGACCCACTTATTTCCAATGGGTTTACGTCCCTCCGGCAGGTCAACCAGGTCCCAAGTATGGTTTGTCATCAGGGCCTGTATCTCCTCCTTCATGGCCAAACTCCATTTTTTTTATCCGAAAATTTTGGTAGGTATTGTTGTGCCGCTGCCGTGAGGTGGACTCGGAAACGCCACAGGATTCGGGGATTCCGGGTCGGAGAAAGAATTAACTCGTCGCACTGTTTTAAATGAATTAATTAAAATATATTTCTTTTGATCAAGTTAACAATTGTCCCAGTTACTTAGGATTAAGTCCCGATAGCGTCTCTGCGACAGTCCTAGGCTCCATGATAAAGGTGGCATGTTAGCATGATCGGAGATTGCGAACCTGTCAGGCAGCCTGCTTTGTTTCTTCGCGATGATCTTCTTAATTCCTCGTCCTCTTCATCTTGGTCTTCATCGTTGTCTTCGCCAGCATCTTCAAAACTTTCATCGTCGCTGGTGATCACGATTGTCTTGTCGGTCCGTGATGCATTTTGCTCCTGCTCTTGCTCAAATGATACTGTCTTTTCGTCCGGATCCTGCTCAATCGAGCTTTTTTTTCGTGATTGATCAAGACTCATTTTTACATCTGGTGTATTTCCAAAATTTTCCTCTCCAACAAAGGTCATATTCCTACTGATTGTGATTTTTTCTGACTGCTTGTCCAGAAATCGATATGCTTTGGAGCCGTCTGCATACCCGACGAAAATTAATTTCTGCGCCTTTGGACTCAGTTTTCCTCGAAACATTTTGGGAACGTGCACGTATGCGATACAGCCAAACACATGTAAATGTGTCATGTCCGGCAGTCTTCCTTCCCACAGTTCAAAGAGCGTCTTCTCCGTTGCCTTTGTCGGTAAGCGATTTTGTAAATAATTAGCCGTATTTATTGTTTCTCCCCAATACTTTTCAGCCAGATCTGCATCATACAACAAACACCTTACGACACCATTTCAACACCATTTCAACGAGATAGCAATTTTTCCGTTCGGCTACTCCGTTTTGTTGTGGGGAGTACGGTGCAGTCAATTGTATTTGTGTACCAGATTTCCTCAAGTATTGTCGCAGATCTTCTGTAATAAACTCTCGACTTCGATCTGAACGTATCGCCTTAGGTCTCCACTGGAACTTCGTAAATACCGCTTCGAAATACTCCGTCACAGCTTGCACTGTGTCCGATTTTGCCTTCAACAGACTCACGCATGTATAACGGCTATAATCATCAATAATAGTAAGTATATATTTCTTACCACCTTGCCTAGCTATCCTCATAGGGCTGCAGAGATAAGTATGCAGCAATTCCAGAGTGTTATTTGTTTTTGTCAGCGAGACCTTAGGAAAAGGCTTTCTCGCCATTTTTGCCTTAATACAGCATTCACAAGCGCATCTAATTCCACAATCCTTTAACTTAATTTCCGTTGCCAGTTTATATCCACCAGCTGCTTCACCGCCACGGGGTCTCGATGTCCGAATTTCTTGTGCCACGTATGCTGACACTCGATGGTGTGGGCAGATTTTGCTGCAAGTGCACTTTCTACGAGATTCAAGTAACATAAGCCACCTCGCAAACTCCCTGTTGCAACTAATTTTCCTTCGCGAATTAAAGTTATTGCGAGTTATCTGTCGAACTGATAGCAGACTCCTTTTCAGCGTCGGCACGTACAGGACATCCGCCAACGTCACCGGTGTGTGCTGTCTTTCACGTCCCCCGCATCATAACATCACGGTTCTGATTCCTTCGGTTCGCGCCATTCTACCGTCTGCAAGCATAACGCTACCTTTCACGGCACTAAATTTCGTGAATACGTCTCTATTCGTCGACATGTGTTTTGACGCACCAGAGTCAATTGTCCACTCAGTGTCTGTTTCCTTCGGCTTGCTCGCTCCAACCATGAAGCACCAAAACTTCCGTGTCAACGCTTGAAACGCTTGAACTGACAATTTCTTTTAATATGCCCCTTTTAATATGTTCGACAGAAATAACAAGTTACACTGCTACCAGTCAATATCTTCAAAGCACTCTCCTTGTCGACTTCTCCGATCTCGTTTATTTTTCGACGCTTTCATTCATCGATTAGCTTTCCCTTTACGAGTGTCAAGGTCAGCTGATCATCGGGACGACTTTCAAGGGCCGTTACGAGCGTACCATATAAATCCGGCAGGCTTTCAAGAAGAATTGCAATTTGCAAACTTTCCACGAGTTTCTCATCTAAAGCCGCTAGTTTGTCGACAAACAAGAGCGTTAATATGCTCCTCCATATCTCCGTCTTCATCCAGCTTCCGATTAACAATGCTTTTCAGAAGGAATACTTTACTGGGAAGTGTTGATTTCTCGTGGTATGCCTTCAAAGTGTTCCATGCTTGTTTTGCAGTTGTCGCTTCCCTCACGTGTTGTAATTGACTGTCCTCCACAAGTAGGCAAATTGTCGCGCGCGCCCGAATTGTCCCTTTTTGTCCATATCGGAGTAATTTGCTCCGGCGGCGACTCACTTACAACATGGCCCACAGGTCTTCCTTTATTAGCAGTAGTTCAACTTTATATTTCCACAATTGGAAATGTGTGTCGTTTCCGCCATTGTCTATTACACTCGACCACATTATCACTGAGCACGTTTTGAGCCTGGACCCATAACCTGTTGAGAATCGAGCTATAATTTTGAATGTAAATCGCGAATACCTCCGACAACAACACAACACACGTGACTACAATAATTACTAAAAGAATAAATGCAAGAATATACAATATTCTGATTAGTACAAGTCCGGAAGCACGTTTTCAGATACACTCCTGACGAGAGAGTGAGACGAGCGTCAGCGGTTTACGCCGAGAACGAATTCGTGTACACGCGTTTATCACGTGCATGATTCTCGAGTGTCTACTGTAAAATGTCAAAATGACAGTCAATGTACACGATTCGTATTTCAATATAGTGTTCAAGTAATATTCAACAAATATTATTGTGCACTAAATATTTTTAACAAAAGGCAAATAAAGATGCTTTTAGATATGTTAAATATAAGTAAGAAGGGATCGTCGGAGCCAGGAGGTCACCAGTAATTTGTTTGATCATGAGATCAAGCACTGTTGGATGTGATTACTACTTAGATAGGTGATTGCCTTCAGGAAATGGGTGTTTAAAAGATATACAGACATGAGTGTATTTTTTGTATATTCAGTTTCTGTAATATTTTAGCTTTAGTTTCGGTCTACCATAAATGTTTTAAGCCCTAAAAAATTGATCAGTTATAGTCGAATGTGAGAAGGATACCTAATCGACTGTGATTGGAATTTTTTAGGGCTTGTGTTGGATTTGAATGAAACTCATTTCGAGAGCTACTCGAGTCGCTTTTACTAATCTAAAGTCGATATCTTCGAATTTAAAATGTCAGATCTAATGTAGCTGACAAAATGTAAAACAAACAACATATTTTAACCCTTTAACGGCCAACCTTTTTGCAAGAGTTAAACACACTCGACTTATAGTGGATTCAAGTTAGCAGGTATCAAATATGTAAAAAAAAAATTTCATAATTTTTCTATCCTCTAAACTAGCCGTACATGGGAGAGCCACCCTTAAAGCGTAGAAATGTTGTAATCTAATTTCCTGTTACTTTATCTGAATCTAAATTGTAAAAAAAAAACATTCCAGAACATGCAGGTATATTGTAAAAAAAAATATATATAAGAGTGTCAGAAATAAAAGTACCCAGCCGAAGCTGGGGTAGATTGGGTCAAACTGAAGAGAAAAGTCTTTTACCATTTTGCAAAATTTGCAATAGTTAACGAGTTATTAATTGAAACGTCTGAGCGAATGAGCGCACAAGGAGCGATAGAGGCGGGTCTCGGCTGGCACGGTGCCCGGTGCCCGGCGCGCGGTGAGCGGTGAGGGGAGCGCGGCGCGCGACGAGCGGTGAGGGACGCGCGGCGCGCGACGAGCGGTGAGGGGCGCGCGGCGCGCGACGAGCGGTGAGGGGCGCGCGGCGCGTGGCGAGCGGCGAGCGGCAGATGACATACACTGCGGCGAAAAAGTATTAGAACCAGCACACGTATTGCACAGACATTGCCGTAGCGTCTTACGCCTTACATAATACTAATTATTTTAACTTGAATTATGTGTAATAGAAATATTTATTTAATTTTAGTAAATTTAATTATTTTGTATGTCAAAGTTTACGATTATTTAAAGCTTTACTTTAACTTTTGTTTATGTTAAAATAACTTTAAGACGTGTTAATTTTGTAAAAAATAATTGTGTCAAAAGAACTCAAAATAATATTTAATTTCTACATGGCATACATAAAATGTTAAGTTATCAAGAGACACGGTAGTGTCTCGCGCCAAGTACACGCGGAGCGAGACCAACCGTGACTCTTTTACGCGACGCGACGATTTGCAAGTACTCGAGATGTTGAGATCTCGATAACGAGTGAACGGATCAAGTTCTAAATAGGCTTGATCGATAGCTTGGGGTCGATTTGGGGGGGGTCCGTTCTTTTCATTTTTCCGCTACGTGCCCTACGAGCGGAGATATTGGAAGGCAAAGTCCAAATGTGAAAATTTTATTTTAAGATACTCCTAACGCTACGATATAACCGAATATATATATATGTATATCTTGATCACGTGATCAGAGAAAACGTCACTTTCACTTTTTCGCCACTGGTGGTGGCGGTGCTAGTATCGCCAGTTTCGATATTGTGCGCGCATTATTATCGATCTAGTAGGTAAATTAAATTATAGGTCGATAGACTTATCGGTCAGGAGGAAGATTTTTATATTTAAGTAAATTAGGTACCGTGTCTCTTGATCAAATAATCTTGATAATAAATAATATTATTATAATATTATTATATATATTATTATTATTATCAACCCAGCGAATAAATCCATCGAGTCGATATACAGGTTACCGACGACGAGGCCCAGATAGTGCGCTCCGTAGTTTTCGGTGTCTAGGTGTATTAATACTTTGAATTCGATGTCTACGTGTCTCAGGTTGTCGACGACGAAGTCCAGATAGTGCGCTCCGTAGTTTTCGGTGTCTAGGTGTATTAATACTTTGAATTCGATGTCTACGTGTCCCAGGTTGCCGATGACGACGTCCAGATAATGCGCTCCGTAGTTTTCGGTATCTAGGTGTATTAATACCTTGAATTCGATGTCTACGTGTCCCAGATTGCCGACAACGAGGTCCAGATAGTGCGCTTCGTAGTTTTCGGTGTCTAGGTGTATTAATACTTTGAATTCAATGTCTGCGTGTCCTAGGTTGCCGATGACGAGGTCCAGATAGTGCGCTCCGTAGTTTTTGACGTCTAGGTGTATTAATACTTTGAATTTGATGTCTGCATATCCCAGGTTGCTGATGACGAGGTCCAGATAGTGCGCTCCGTAGTTTTCGACGTCTAGGTGTATTAATACTTTGAATTCGATGTCTACGTGTCCCAGGTTGCCGACGACGAGGTCCAGATAGTGCGCTTCGTAGTTTTCGGTGTCTAGGTGTATTAATACTTTGAATTCGATGTCTACGTGTCCCAGGTTGCCGATGACGACGTCCAGATAATGCGCTCCGTAGTTTTCGGTATCTAGGTGCATTAATACCTTGAATTCAATGTCTACGTGTCCCAGGTTGCCGACAACGAGGTCCAGATAGTGCGCTCCGTAGTTTTCGACGTCTAGGTGTATTAATACTTTGAATTTGATGTCTGCGTATCCCAGGTTGCCGATGACGACGTCCAGATAATGCGCTTCGTAGTTTTCGGTGTCTAGGTGTATTAATACCTTGAATTCGATGTCTACGTGTCCCAGGTTGCCGATGATGACGTCCAGATAATGCGCTCCGTAGTTTTCGGTGTCTAGGTGTATTAATACTTTGAATTCGATGTCTACGTGTCCC
This sequence comes from Temnothorax unifasciatus, assembly GCA_030770225.1. Taxonomy (NCBI): domain Eukaryota; kingdom Metazoa; phylum Arthropoda; class Insecta; order Hymenoptera; family Formicidae; genus Temnothorax; species Temnothorax unifasciatus. The sequence goes on along the minus strand of JASTWK010000464.1, from coordinate 94,341 downwards.
AGGTTGCCGACGACAAAAAACTATAGCGCGAACTTGACACGGGACACTACCGTGTTATAGGTTATGTATGTGACTGTGACAGCTGGTGACAGCGCGCTAAACGCACTGTCTGCACTGCGCGCAGTACACACACACGTATACATCGAAACTGGCGATTCTAGCAGCACCGCCAGTGTCGAAAAAATGAAAAGGACACGATTCCAGCCAATGAAATGATAGCATGGCATGAGTGATGAGTAGACGACGTATCTTAATAAAAAAAATTTCACATTTGGACTTTGCGTCGCAATATCTCCGCTCGTAGGGCACGTAGCGGAATATTATAAGAGCAAAATTTCCGAGAGAAGCAACGTGTTGGAGAGATATTTTTCTAGGAAATATATACAAGTAAGGTTACAATCATTAAATCGCTCACAGTGCTTACGTACATAACTTTATTGCGCGCTGCGATTAATTAAATTTATTATAATTTATTATAATTTTTTAACAAAGCAAAAATATAGTGATAATATGGCGTAATGAACATCTTTAAGTAATATAGCTTTGAATACATTTAGTAGCTTTTGTATATTCGTCAGTTTAATCCTTGAAGTTATTAAGACTTGCATCAATTTTTACCGCAAGTCCTTTTACATCTTTTATACGCCTTTTGTAAAATATAGCATATTCAGTACAGCAAAAAGAACAGTGTTGTGCTAAGATTTAAGCCATTATTTTATATTATTGTAATACAGGAATAAAGATGTTTGTAAATAGCATAATCTCCTTTACATGTGCATGTGTTTAGTAAAGAAAATTTATTTCTATATGTACATACAGATCCTTGTTGTTGAACACTACTATACTCGTCCAAGACGTTATTCGCGACATTTACAATCTCTCTCTTTTTTTTCAATCGCTCTAAAAAAAAAATGTGTCATCTTGAAGTGATTGATCTTTCTAAAGGATTTAAAAGTTACGCTTTGCGAAGACATAAGATATACGTTAGCTGGAAAATCGATTCACGGCGATATTAGAAAAAAACGGAAAGTTATGCGGTCGGTTCTTCAACAATATAACAGGTGAACGTTTCGCGACTAGGTTAATCCACTTGCATATTGGTCATTGCGATCTCGCTCTTGTACTTGACTCATCGTCATGGGACTAGCTCCATTGTTCGCGAAGATACTTTTCTCTTGTTCTCTCTTCTGCTACCCTAAGGCGCGCGCGCGCGTATGTGTGTGTGTGTGTGTGTGTTAAATTGTTGTTTTCTTTAGAAATAATAGTCCGTAACACCTTTAGCTTCACACCTTGTACATACTGTTTATAAGATTATAAGATATATTGTTTATAAGATGCGTAACACTACAAAAAGGCGTGATATCCGTACAAAATTACCTTTCTTAAAAAAAGGTAAAAAAAGGCGCCAAGTACACGCATAGTAGTGTATATGTTGTTACCTCGAAAAAAAAAGAAAGTGGTAGTATTATACCTCGAAAAAACCTAAGTAACAAGTGGTAGACGTAATCTTTGTATCTCGAAAAAAATCTAAGCAGTAGTATCTTTATTTCAAAAAAATTATAACCCAAGTGATAGACATCACAAAATTATGTTACCTTATCAAAAAAGAGTCGCGCTTTAAGTGATCTATTACAATTACAAAAAAGAAATGATATCTCTGTAAATTACAGCGCCAATTACACAGAGAACATATATATTGCCTCAAAAAATAATTGTTGCACTACTTTGAAAAATATTTACATTGTGTCAATTAGAAAAAGAATGTATGATAACAATTTTATAAGATTAAAAAATTTTATTTAAATTTAACAAGGGAATACAAGATATTTAAGTACAAAGTTTACATGTGTATTTTTTAGTGGTCACAAAGAATTACAGAGGTAACAGTACAAAATAAAAATATTTTATTAAAATACATAAATTTTTCTTGTAAAAAAACTTGGCGCTGCTAGACCTCGAAATTGTAAATAAATAAGGACAACAATAAATAAAAATAATTCAGAGAAGAATGCGACAGAAGTAACAAAATGATTATCAGCGTGGTGTGTATGTGCGAGCGAGTGATATGGGTGTGCGTGACAACGGCGAATAATGCGGCTTGTAATTAAGTATGGGATAAGTTTATTTATTTATTTACAATTTCGAGGTCTAGCAGCGCCAAGTTTTTTTACAAGAAAAATTTATGTATTTTAATAAAATATTTTTATTTTGTACTGTTACCTCTGTAATTCTTTGTGACCACTAAAAAATACACATGTAAACTTTGTACTTAAATATCTTGTATTCCCTTGTTAAATTTAAATAAAATTTTTTAATCTTATAAAATTGTTATCATACATTCTTTTTCTAATTGACACAATGTAAATATTTTTCAAAGTAGTGCAACAATTATTTTTTGAGGCAATATATATGTTCTCTGTGTAATTGGCGCTGTAATTTACAGAGATATCATTTCTTTTTTGTAATTGTAATAGATCACTTAAAGCGCGACTCTTTTTTGATAAGGTAACATAATTTTGTGATGTCTATCACTTGGGTTATAATTTTTTTGAAATAAAGATACTACTGCTTAGATTTTTTCGAGATACAAAGATTACGTCTACCACTTGTTACTTAGGTTTTTTCGAGGTATAATACTACCACTTTCTTTTTTTTTCGAGGTAACAACATATACACTACTATGCGTGTACTTGGCGCCTTTTTTTACCTTTTTTTAAGAAAGGTAATTTTGTACGGTCACGTTGACATAAATGTAACACATAAAAATATTAAGAAAATAATAACATAGCTGTTGTATGTGTATTTTACATTGAAGTAATAATTAAATTTTGGTAACACAAGAAAATTTTAACGTATGTACGTAATACGTACACACGATTTTTTGCTACGTACGTGCCGCGTAACGCAAGATTCTCGTACGTAATTTCTGTACGTAAGACGTAAGATACTACGGCAATGTACGTGCGCTGGCTCTTAACCTCTCGCCTTTTCGATGGCAAGAAACGCTATCATTTCGACACCACCTTGCGGTAGATAGCTTGGTGCGTTTTTTTTTATAGTGGTTTCCCCGATAGGCTTAATCCACTCTCATTATTTAATGCGAAAATTGTTTGAAGTGCCGTCCTCTCTCTCGTATGCAGAGTTCGGCCCTTCGTACAATATTGCGCGTCGGTGCGCACGGTGCGCCATGTCCGGCGTAATAGTACGGAAGGCCGCAACAATAACTTCACGTATCTCGTTTTCTCCACCATTACGCCGGTGCTCGATTAGACTTTTTATATGACCCCATACAAAAAAGTCTAATACATTTAAATCTGGCGACCGCGCCGGCCAGGCGATTGGGCCACCACGACCCATCCACCTATCCGGAAAACGCGCGTTTAATATTTCGCGCACTTGACGACTAAAATGAGCGGGAGCGCCGTCGTGCTGAAAAATTAGCTGCGCCGTACGCGAAGGGGCACATCCGCGAGAAGAATTGGCAATTCATTCTCGATGAAATTGGCATAAATATTGCCAATTAAACGCGGTGGGAGGAAACATCCATTTCCTTTAGGGTACGCAACGTAAAGAATATTTTATTTATTATATTATTCTAAATGAGATTAATAAACTTACGTATGCTCGATGATTGGTGGTGGTTTCACTATTTTCGTACGAATATTTTTCGGGTCAGCTAAATCGGCAACATATAGCTGTACGGAAGGATTTGGCGTTCCTGGCTAGTAAATAGAACACAAAATTTCTAGAATAGTATTTCTTTCTTTTTGTTCATAAAATGTAAATAATATAAAAATATTATATAATATAAAAAAATCTAGCTTTAGTAAAAAATATTGCAATGACTGTTCGAATATATAGCGTACCTTAGGATATCGTAGGGATCGTATATCAGGATATAAAGCTTTGTTTCCCTCTCCAAACCATGAAATGTGCATCTCTTCTACGAGAGAATCATTGAACGAGGCATAAAGCATCACATGACCATCCGGCGACATCCAGATTGCCTCTCCACTGTGCAATATTTCCTCTATAAATAATAATTAAGCAATAATAATAAATGTTTTAGTTCTGTTTTATTAAAAATTGTGTATTATTGTTAATTATAATTGTCTCTCAATTTTAAAACGTGTCTTTGAGATCTTAATTAGTTATATCTTTTATTACAGCTTAACTCCTCCTCTCCTCCAAACCGTATGAAAGTTAGGCAAGAAGTGTTTCAATAGAAAATTGATAGCTAAATATTTTACCTTCGTATAACCAATCTGGTACGCCGTTGGACAATATACCGGGCACTGCAGTGTTCGTTACACGATATGCAGTATTGCTTAGGGGACCTGTTCTGTAATAAATATCATAGTCCTGCACCATGACGAGTCCGTGTCCACTTGGAGTCCATTGCGCCAGTAAGAGATATGGATGGCTGTCTTTTTCAGGATAAGGTGTTAACACTATGCACTCTCTGTGAAATCGTTCGTAAAGTTCTTACATTAACCCCGCTGTTAACAAACGATGTGTTATTGATGCTCCATAAATTACACTGACCGTGTATTAACATCATAAATGACATATTGTGCTAAGTACGAGTGGCGAAACAGTTTCTTCACATTTTGAGCGAGAAGCAAGAATTTTTGATCCGGTGATAAAGAGAATTTTGCTGGGTTTAATCGTCTCTGTATAAAAAAAAGGTATTAACGTTTATTAATCTGTTGATGAACTGAAAATAATATAACAATTTATTTCTACGACATTTTCAGACTTACGAATGTCTCATTCGGCATCAAACTGTGCGATGCAATATTCGAAACGTTTAACAAGGAGATGCCACCCCAGATGTCTCGATAACATATATGGCGATTACTCGCCCAGGATCCATTGAATAATAAAGGAGATAATTCACCGGAGAGTACCTGAAAGATAGAAATACATCTCTTTGAACCAGATATACTTATTTTGTGATTTAAAAAAAAATGTGCCAAGTTAGGTAAGTATAAAAAGACATTTCCATCTGTAAATAGGGCAGGTAGTCCATCAATAAACCAGTTGTACACTATGAACCATTGCAATATTTCATAAATGTAGTGTTGCTAGATTGTGCTTGTTGTCATGCAACGACTCGCATTTGAACCTCTCTTTGACTCCCCAATTGGCCGGCAAATCGCGCGAAGGATGGCCGTTTGAGACTATTTTGTGATTTTTGGATGATAAACTAAGTTTTTTTTCGTAAGTTTTACATATTTTTCATGTTTTTGTTGTTATGTCTATTATTTTTTTCATTATTCTATAATTTTGTGTGTATTGGCTTTATAATTCTGTAAGCAACTTTCTTTTATTGCATTATTTTACCATATTTTTGGAAAATTATTATAAAAAATGTTATATGGTCTACAATAAACCATTTTGTTTTTTACTACAGTTATCTGTGTTATAAGTCTTATTAAACTGACTAGTTGCTACAATAAATAATAATCTAAGTAAGAAAAAGTTTGATTAAAAATAATAATATTGATTGTAAGCTTCAAATAATGAAAACATAACATATATAATTAAGTTAGCTTTAATTTAAAGTCATGCTATCCTAATCTTACTTATCATGTCTTATAATTATATTTTCCCTAAATAAACATTTTAAAACATAGTACAACTAAAATAACACTAACAATTCACTGTATAAAACATGTGGTTTATTCTTAAAAATGGCTAGGTTTATTGTATACACACCCCTGTACACAATAAACCATTTGACATTGTTTAAAAAAAAAAAAATTTTAGCTAAACTTTAAAAATAACTTACAAGTCATATTATACAGTATGCAGACAACTAAATTCATGACTGTATGAAAAAACACATCTCCAACTTAATAATTGAGAGAGATATAGGCTTCTGAAATTTACATGGTTCATTGTTGGACTACCTACCTACATATACTTGCGTGAGTGTGAAAAAGAGGGGAGAGGAAGATGGAGAAGCAGGTAAGAAGAAAAGGAGAGAAAAATACAGTTATGAAAGACAATGCACTTAAAAATGATCAAAATGTCAATTTTTCAATTTTTGTTGGAAAAAGTAATTCATTTCTTTCACATTTTAAACTAAATATAATGTACAATTAAATTAGAATCAAATGCCATACGATCCAAGCTTAGGTTTTTGACAGCCTTATATTAGTTTTCTGTGAGTGTGAGTGTGAGTGTGAGTGTGAGTGTGAGTGTGAGTGTGAGTGTGAGTGTGAGTGTGAGTGTCAGTGTGAGTGTCAGTGTGAGTGTGGGTGTCAGTGTGAGTGTGGGTGTCAGTGTGAGTGTGGGTGTCAGTGTGAGTGTGGGTGTCAGTGTGAGTGTGAGTGTCGGTGTCGGTGTCGGTGTCGGTGTCGGTGTCGGTGTCGGTGTCGGTGTCGGTGTCGGTGTCGGTGTCGGTGTCGGTGTCGGTGTCGGTGTCGGTGTCGGTGTCGGTGTCGGTGTCGGTGTCGGTGTCGGTGTCGGTGTCGGTGTCGGTGTGTGTGTGTGTGTGTGTGTGTGTGTGTGTGTGTGTGTGTGTGTGTGTGTGTGTGTGTGTGTGTGTGTGTGTGTGTGTGTGTGTGTGTGTGTGTGCGTGTGCGCGCGTGCGTGTGTGTACATCGTGTATATTTTTCCAACTTATTTAACTGCGCGCCGGTTATTTGTCGGACTTGAAACACAGTTATTGTTGGAATTAAAACCCTTCTTTCCCCGGAATTAAATTGACTCAATTTAATTATCTAAAAACTGTAAAGAATTTATTGCGACTAATATTACCTCAGCCAGGATTCGAACCTGGAACCTTTCTCATTCCGTGAAGGGTGTCGTATCAATTCTACTACCGAGGCATGTGGTAATATTTATCGCAACAACTGGTTAACAATAGTTTGAAACGTCTTTCTCAGGCGACGTGAATAAATAATAATAAGAAAAATACCGGTTAAAGATCTAAGCTGCGTATGGTATTTGATTCTAATTTGATTGTATATCGTAACGGTCCTATATTTTTCTTATTATTAAATATAATGTTTTTTTACGTTTAAATATCTGAGAACAGATTAAAAATATTATCCTGCTACAGTTTGAATGTGGTTAGAAGTAGATAATCAAGAAATAAGTAGGTAAATAAATTGTTTTAAATTTTTGTTTTACTTGTCATCTAGTCGCTTGCAAAAGTTGTGAGATTGTTACATCGGCTTAACTTTAGAAGGCTACTCTTTTCTAATTTTGTTGAAATTTTACAGGTAGGTGTGTAGTAACTTATTAAATGTAGTCGAAGCTACTAGTGTAAAGTTGCGGAAATGTCTAGTTTTCAAGAATTCCAATTTTAATTATTTGGATTAATTAACGTTTTTAAAAATTCCGGTATTAAAAATAACAAAAATTCTAAAATATTTTGCTAAAATGTTTTACTTTATTAGTATATTTAAGCCGGGCCCGATTATCGAACTGAACTGCGAGCCGAGCTCCGAACCGAATCTCGAACAGAACTTGCAGGCGAACCTCAAATCGAACTCCATCGCGAACCGCGAACAAAAGTTAAAATTTTTTGAAGTCAAATCTTGTATCGATATTTACAATAAAATTTATAATAAAATTTATATAAATTCCTAATATGTATACATGTATGCAATATTTATATTTACAATATTTTTTAACATTGCAACATATATTATAAATTTATTGCGTATTTATCACAGGTTTAGAGGATGTTTATGCAATATTAATTCTAAATTTTGTTTTATGGTTTGATAAGAAATTAAGTTTTGAATACAGAAAAATAAAAAAAGCACATGTACACATATTGTTTAAAATGGAATTGAGATAAAGAAAAGAGATTGTGTATTAGCTGCCATTTGTGGTGGTTGTTGTTGTATTATATCATTTGGTAGAATTACTACAGATGGCGGGACTTGTGTCGTTGTGTATTTATCCGCGCGCTCAGCGTAAACTGTGTATTCATCTGCGTGCTCGGCGCAGACCGTGTTGCGCTCCAGACTCTGATCACGCGAGCGGTGCGTGATATGGCGCGTGCGCGGGACAAACATGTACGTGCTTGCGGCACGACGAGCGTTTATTCGTCTTTCATCTTTTGTTCGAGTAATAACGTTCTCTGCTTTGAGACGATTCGGCTGCGTAATTCGTTACTGTGTAAAATATTGCGATAGTCTGTAATATCGGTACTGTTTTCCTCGTATCATAAAGCGATCACTGAAAGTATTTGTGGAAAGAGGACGTCGGCATTGTCGAGAACGGTTGACGACCGATACTTGAGACACGAGGAATGAAGGAAGACCGTAGCCATTATCACTTCGTGTGTTCACGCGTAAGACGAAACCGCCATTACTGGATGAGAGAGAATGCCCTTGCTGGCGTAATTCAGAGACGTAATCCTTTCGAGGATTTATTATACTATACGGAGAATGCTTCAGCTCTCAGGTAACTCTTCGATCTCTGTTAAAATCATTGATCACCACCCGAGTTATGCTAATCTACGATTAGCTTGGTATAACGGACTTTTCGGTCCGTGTACATTTCGATTTTTTGTTTCAGAGATCACGAGAGCTGTTCGGAGAATACTTCTTCAGGAGAAAGAAGCCGCCTGGCTTCACATTGCATGAAACTGAGCTCAGTACAAATTTCATTCTTTTCTTTTATGGTTGCAACCAATACGATTATTCACTTTCCTTTTTTCTATTCAAGTTGTAATTGCTTAAACCAGATCGTTACTATTGAGAATATTTATGTAAAAGACTTCTATATTAGATATTAAGCATTTTAATGCAAATTAAGTTGCGTTTCTTACATATTAAGGTATGCCTACGGCATTTAATTACATTCTAAAAAGAACAACTGTTACATTAGTAAACTTATTCATAATCCGTTGCTTTGAATTATTTAGTTATGATTTCCTCCAACGGAATCTGATTATTACAAGTGATATTGCAAACTGAACTGCCATTTGTCTTGTTTCATGGATTAATACGTTACATATCATTTAACATTGAATTACTTTGAATTGTAGAAATAACACAAAAGACTACGTCTTATGTAAATCTAATGTAAATCGATCAGGCGTTGTAAAACGCGAAAAGAATTCGAGCGCAATATCTGAACAAATTATTTAATTTTTAATAAGTCCAATTATTAATATTTATTTTGTAACGATGTGCCCCGAAAACGCATCATTCCCGGCGAGCATCAACCGGATGCCGCCCGGCCAAACATCCGTCGGGCGAGACAAGGCACGGTGTGCCCTTTTTTAAATACACAATCTCGCGTATAAGTCCGCGACTTACCGCGGTAACCGACTCGGAGTGCCGAGCGGTGCCGAAAATGGCCGAACGCCGCCGAACGCAATCGCGACGTTGGGACGCCGTAACTCCCGACCGTCCCGCCGCTCCATCCCGGCGCTCGCGATTGCCGTCGCGTATACCCCCGCCACGCCGACATCGCGCCGCGGATATAAAACACGCCGAATTGTTAACAACAATTAGATTCCGCTGTGAGCCAGCAAACCGACCCGACCAGTTCTCCGCTGCTCACGGATCCCGCAATCCTACACATTCGAACAACCAGGAGGTAGAGAGTTTTCTCTGGCTCTGCCGAGTGACGTATCTAGGCGGTTGACTCGATCTTCCACCCGAGAACCTGTGACACCGGAGTGAACCAGGGTAAGAGAGCTCTTCTCTTACTCGCTCTTGGCCACACGGTGCCGCCTCCCGCCTCCACATATCGATGCGACAGGATATAAAGAGTTCTCTGTATATCCGCTAAGACTCTTGGCCGCTCGATTCCGCGCGCTCCCGCGCCGCACGCGATCCTCGGTATATCACCGGTATTTGCAACCCTTGTACATTACCTCCGATACTCGGACCCGCGATCTTATATCGCCGATACTCGCGCCCCGCGATCTCTGCACATACCTCCGATACTCGAACTCCGCGACCTTTGTACATATCTCCGATACTCGAACGCCGCGATCTCTGTATATAACTCCGCCACATCCGCGATTTTACTGTATATCATACCGCTACGATATTCACGTCGATCTCCGCGATCACACCGATGTATTTGCGCTTAATCGAATAAACTTTGTTACGTTTTCTATTTTAACCGAGTTTTGTGTCTTCCTCCGCGCCTACTCCGAACCCTGACCAGCCGCGAGCTAGATCCGCGCTTCGGAAACTAGGTTGTTTTAATTTTTATAATTGAACTTATTTTTTATTTTGATAAATGTAAATACAAATACCTTATTGTATTAATATTTAATATTAATAATTTAATTAGTTGCTTAATTTAATTTCTTGTTTAATAAATAAGCGGATGTAATACTGAAAATGTACCTATTATATAATATTTTAATTTTCAAAATTGTCAAATTACAAACAGGAATTTTGTTGTAACTTTTACAGTTATAAAGTAACTATTTAATGGAAATGGAAGCCTAAAAAAATTAATATTGTAACACAATTATTATAATGCTCAAATCATAAAATATTTACATTATCCATGTCTGCCAATACAATATAATTTTTTATTTATATTGCATTCTATATAATGGCAATGTTATTATATATTTAACAGGCAAATCAAAATAGCTTTGAATCGATATCGAAATGATGAAATATCGATGTCTTAACAGAAAATACATAATTAGCCTGTTTACAGTCTGGCGCGATGAATGTATGTCACAATAACGTCACAGATGAATGAATGTATGTCATAATCTCTTCTTTTAAAAAATGTCATATAGCACAAACATAGAAATAAGCTTCAAATTTCGAGCATTATTTCGATATGATGTAATATCTATGATTTTGACGTCAATTAGACGTCGATTTGATGGGTCATTTCTCGCTGGGTTATGTATTTAAAACTTCTATTATACTGTTGATAAAATTCAAAATACACAATTTCTCTCCCTTCGAATTTCGAGTAGTGTGTCGTTTCCTACATTAAATCTAGAGGCCAGGTTTATGCGTAAGCTTGTAAATAAACACATATTAATTCACCTTTTCCTGTTTTCGTCCTGTTTCGTCGAGAAGAAATAAAGATCGTGTGATAATTATGTAATTACATCAAATGAAAGAGAGTTCGAATTATGTTCGCAATAGATTCGACGTAAAATGAGACTTCGTGTAATATTTAAAGAAATAGTAAAGTTTCAATTTAAAAAGTTAACGCATTGTTAACACCATAAGAAAGATTCGTATTTACAAAAGGTAAAGCTCATTACTATAATGAAATAAAGAAAATGTAAATTAACGCGTGGTTGCAACCGTATAATTAACTTTAGTACTCAAGTGCATGTGAAGGAATCTTCACTTCCGAAATCCGGCCTCGTCGATTGTATCGCGAAGGCGCGAAGATGGGATCGAAATGCCCTGCGAATGCCAAGGCGAGCTTAGAGTGATCCCAATCCAACAATAAGGAATCTCCCAAATGTTCTGGAATCAAGGATCGCCATTTAGCTAACGAATGTTAGCAACCCAAAATGATCAATGATTTTGTAAGAACAATGAAAGTTACCTGTGCCGGGACTTCCACTGTAAGTGGAAGGATTCTCCGAAGTGGAGGAATACGGCTTCATGAAATACCTGTGCCGAGACTTCCACTGTAAGTGGAAGGATTCTCCGCAGTGGAGGAATACGGCCTCATGAAAGTGAAATGCCCAATTGTATTTCACTGCTTCTGTATTGCCATCGTCCTTCGGATGGGCCACAATGGCGGAAGCCTCTCCGTTGATGTACAAATGGCGGCAGCCTCTCCTCGCTTCGCGTTTTGTCGTTTCTAGCGTCGTATAGCCTGGATCAAACTCCTCTTTGTTGCAATTAATCCTGAGAGAGACAGAATATCGATATAACAACTCAGCAATTTGAATCACGTAATGATTCCAAGGCAGAAAACCACGACACAGCTTGACTCGACTAGCCGCGACGGAAGACGGATGAACAATGATCGCACACTCGTGCAAGAACGCTTTCACTTCCGTGAAGAACTCGAAAATTGGGCATAGCTACAGCGCCACACGGCTGCGCCGTTGCGCGCGCAACACTCTCCATGCATGTTACTATGGGCCCGCGTCGGCCTCTACAGAGCTTTTTACGGAATTGGTTGTTAATTCGAAAATGCCATAGATGGCAGCATACTACTGTTCGTGTGTCGATACAGCGCGGTATTTCAAACAGTATGAGAATAGGAAAAGACGAGTGAATATGTGTATACGTATGTGTGCTTTTATTATTTTCTTGTATTCAAAGCTTAATCCTTTTCAAACCATAAAACAATATTTAGAGTGTTACCTACCTATAACTATATTTAATTAATATTGCATAAACATACTTTAAATCTATGATAATAAGATAAAAACGCAATAAATTTCTAATATATATATATATATATATATATATATATATATATATATATATATATATATTGCAACGTTAAAAATGCGATTGTAAATATAAATATGCATTTTTTTAAACTTGTTATAATGTTCGGGATTTTTAGCGTCCCGTATATAATAATCTTTTCTGCTCATAATCACTAATTAATTTTACATTTTTTATTAGACCATTCCATTTTGTCTATCAGTAGTCGTGTAGACTGCACATAAGTGGATCGAATTGCATACAGCAACTGAGCAATTACGTTTTCTTTCATCGTTTATTTTTCGTCTTTTGTCATTATTTGTCTAGCTCGAAGCTTAAGGTAGTTCTGTCGGTACACTATCAACTAAAAGTTTCGTCTCCAGTAGATAGAGAAATTCAACACTTAAGGCCGTGGCACATGGAAAAACTTAAGCAGTAAAACTCAAGCAGTAAGCAAATCAGCCAATCACAGTCAAGAACTTAAGGCACGGACCTAAGCGGTAGCGAATCCATACCGTTGATTTCTTACTGCTTAAGTTTTACTGCTTAAGTTTTTCTATGTGCCAAGGCCCTTATTCAATGCTACCGGAGCGACACTTTTGACTGAATCTGTACAGTTTGAACCTGCTTACATAAAAACAGCTCATGCATGAATACACCACTAGCACACTTTAATGTCAGATTAATTGCGTTTGAAAGGTTGATTTATCAAAAAAAAGTCTTGCTAAACGAAAAAAGCCGTTACCGCAATGTGCATAGTAAATGGTGCTAAACGTGAACAGCTGCCACATAACCTCACTGAGAAATCACAAATATTTCAATTTGAAGGCAGACGTATTATTGATATGGGTTGCCGAACATTTAATATGCATAAATATGTATTCTTTGCAAAGTGATATCTTTGAAACTAAACCGTAAAAAAATTTAATTTTTTTTTAGAATAATCCCACACTCATGTTTTATACCCTACTGTTTTTTTTTTAATTATTAAAATTGTAGGATCCGTTTTATCGTTACATATTAAAATGTGATGAAAGTGCCATCCTTCCACGTGTTGTGTATAGGGCGCAGGCACAAAAAGTGCTATTTTTAATTAATAAACTAAACGGTAAATCGACTTCAAAATTTCGTAAATGATACACGGAGAAAAATGCTACGGTTGTTACAACAAAATTCTCTATGATTGAAAAAGAAATGTATGTGAATTCAAGTTAAATTGATATTACATTGAATGTAGCTGTTAAGATATGCTCATTTATACAGTTTTCATAACCGCAGTTCTTACGATACGTGACATTCGGTTACAATACCCTTGTATATGGTTGCCTCAACCAAAGGATTATTGCTATCTCTCTTATGTGATCTGCAGCACAAATATTATGGTTGAGAGATCCATAAAATATAACTGCACGGTACAACACTGAATACTGATTGAGAGTTTAGTTCCATTGCGCGCGCAAAAGAATTTCTGCATAGAATAAAGTGGATGTGATAAGGATGTTTTAACTTTATAAATATACTTTTTTCATAAATATATTTACGAACACAAAATTTCGTAATGAGCCGACACTGGTTTCTGAGACATTCATCCGACATTAAAAAATATTATATCATATATCTAATTCAAAATTTTATTACTCTTTTTAAACTGAATTTGTTTCTTAAGATGATTTTTGAAAAATTATATATTTGCACTGGTTATCATATGTAGACTATATATAACACTTACATTAAATTAAGAAGTAGTCTACCACGTAAGGCAGTTGGCTCACGATCCAGAGGTCCCGAGTTCGAATCCCACCAAGGTAAGTGTTTTTTTCAAATACAAATAAAATATTTATAATCATATATAGACTTAGGTATCTTAAGAAACAAATTTAGTTAAAGATATTAATAAAATTTCGAAATAAATAATTTTTTTGTTGGGTGAATATTTGTTTTTGTACCATCCATATATTATGGTTGTAACATCCATATATTATGGTTGCAACATCCATATAGTAGCTACCCTCACTAAGGTTAGGGCAACCATATAGGTCATTTCCAGAGTACTATGGTTTCCATAACCCTTTTGTATGGATGGGTGAAAATTAACATTATTATTCTGTTGTAGCAACCGTAACTTTTTCTCCGTGTAGATTAACTCCGTCTACAACATATTAAAATTTCGCAAGTCAATCATCTTCGTATCGACACAATAAAAAATTCTCAATATATGATTTATGCCATTATCTCTGCAAATGAGCGAATTTCACGCTAACGGATTACATCCAGCGGACAATGAATCGCGCCGCCCCTGCTTCCTGTACTCGGCCTGTAATAAGGTATAACTATTTCTCTTTATAACTCGAAAACTAAGCTTCAGCAAAAATTTTGCTACAGGAAAAATCATCTCAGAATCGAGTCAGAATCTGACATTTGCGGAACAATAGGGTTGTTTCAGACCACCCTGCATGAAACTTTTTTCATGTTTATTTGGTTTCAAAAAATTATGGTTTTAATTTAATCGATAGTTATGATACATAATAATTAAAGCTATGAGGGAGAGAGGGTAAGATGGCGAGAGCGGACGGTTGGCTCCGAGGGCGAGTGGAGAGAGATAGAGGGTTCTGAGAGGAGTTAAGGGTACGCAAAGTGAGTGGTGTGGAGGAGATGGTGGAGGAGGCCCAGAGAAAGGTGAGGAAATGGAGGAACACTCGAGGATGGCGTGGTTGGAGAGCGGTGGCAGGAGTTAGTCGGAGCGAGTTAGAGGTTAGAACAAGGAGCGCAAAGAGAAGGGAGCGGAGGCGGAAGAGGAGAGAGATTTGTCGGCAAAGTAGCGACGTGCGGCGCGCTGATTGGCTGGCGAGGAGAACGGCGGAAGCGGACAGCACTGGCGGTCCGGCCCGGAGCGGAGTAGGGATAAAGTGGGCTACCTAACTCGGGTGCTCCGAGGGGGGAGCGGGGCGGGGGGGGGGGACTCGAGGGCGAGGGGGGGCGGGGGGGGGGGGATGGTATCCGCGTTCTAGGGCGAGGGGGTCCGGGGGGGGAGGTGTCGGCGACCGCGTTGGGACATGTTGTTTATTAAATATTTATAAACATATCGTTGACAAAGGGGGTGCCGCCGAGGGGGAGGGGGAGGGGGATGGTGTCCGCGTTCTCGGGCAAGGGGGGAGGGGGAGGAACGTTCGCGTTTTCGGCGCGGGGTATTACAAAGGCTAACGGGCGCCGTTCGGGTGCTGGAATTTTATCGATGAATATAAACAAAACAACTTGTCTGTGCAATGATCTCACCTCTGTAGAATATGCGAGCCGCCAACACCGCGTTCACGTTTTCGGCGCGCCGCGGGGGATGGGGGTCCAACGGTCACATCGGTCCGCGTGGCGTCACACGGCGCGCTCGCTCCCGCTCCCCGTTGTCTCTCCCCCGTTCGCGCGCGCTTCTCGTTCGCGTTCTCTTTTTCTCGCGCGCGGTCTCTCTCGCTCCCGGCCCCCCCGTTCGAGTTATCTTTTCTTCGCGTTCTCTTTTCCTCGCGCGCGGTCTCTCTCTTTCGCTCCCGTCCTCCCGTTCGCGTTATCTTTTCTTCACGCGCTTCTCGTTCGCGTTTCCTCTCCCTCGCGCGGATTTCACTTAACAATTATTATTCTATATAATATTATTCTTAATAATATTATTATATAATATAATAAATAATAGTGAAGGAAGCGGAAAAATATATATATAATAAATGATATATAGAATTAAGCATAAAAAATTATTTATTTAATTGTTAAATTTATAGAAATATTTATAAAATTGTTAAATTTTTTAGTAAAATTACCATACTTCTTCTTCCTCAATTTCAAATTCGTGTTCGATTCCGAACAATCTTCGCAATCCGAAGATGTCTTCGGATCCCAAGATGTCCCATATCTCGTCGTTGTATTCGTAGTCTATACGTCTGAACCATCGCACCCAACGCATATGCTCAATGTTGATGAATCCGCGGATACGGATCTCATCCATTTGTATATTGGGCTGACAAAAATTAAAAAAAAAACATTTTTTAAAAATTTAAAAAAATTTAAAATTTATAAAAAAATTTAAAAAAAAATTTTAAATCTATGAAAAAAATATTTATACACACCTGTACGTGAGGGATCCGAATCCTCACCATATTAAACAGTTGAATTTCATACATCGGCTGGTTATCGACCCATATCCACTATAACGTTAACGGAATGGTTAATTTTTTTAATATACAGTTATGTGTATTGTTGCACGCACGCCGCCCTGTATGCTTTTCAAAAATAATATATGTTACGCTCAAGCTGACAGTGAGTCCGTGACTCTTCTGATTTCTCTCTCTCACACTTATTCGCACTCGCGCACTCGCGAAAAATAACGACTCGTTTATTAAAAGACCGCTCGCTGCACACTTCAGCTTGGAGTTCGAAAAGCATACCGGACGACACACAACGGTATTAAGTATTAGGTATTAGGTATACATACTCCTACGGCGGGGTGAACGACTTCTATAAAATGTTCAATTCTCTGAAATCTTTCCATTTCTTCCTCTTCTTATATTTTTTGCTCCACTCGCGAACGTTCACTACTGACAGTACTGATTGACTGACTGACTGACTGACTGACCTGACTGCAGAGGGACCGAACCAGAGCTCAGAAAAGTAATTAAGATAAAATATGTCTAGCATTACAATAATAGCGAGCAAGGATTCGCTGGAGCATCGACACCACATAGGCGAGCGTCACCGGAGCATCGCTTCATTCAGTTTACGATATACGATACTTTAAATTTCAAGGTCTGAGTTGTGTCGAACGTCGCATATACGACTCGAATGGAAATGCGTGTGAAGAAATTAAGTCATAATTTATATTTAAAAAATACATTTTTATTCTTCTTCTTTTACATAGTTTTGTTTTTACGTACTAAGAAAGCGCACTAAAAAATAAAGCTGCGAGATCGACGAGATGATGTTTATCGAAGGCATCGCTATTGCGTATTACATTCAATACTTGCGTAGGATCCCTTACGGTGGACGCGATTTTTGAGAATTGCGAGAACTTGACATCGACCGTCTCGACAATTCTACTCAATCGATGGAACATCGCGTCGATGCACATATCAAGATCGAGCATTCGGTGTAACGTCGATTCGAACATCGCTAAGCGTACGTTTAAAGACTCGAGACGTACGAGTTTGACGCCGTTAATCGTATACCAAATTCAAATCGTCATACGGATAGACTTCCGAGTTTAGGTATATGCAAAATTATAATTAATTAAGAAACCAGGTTTGTTATAAAATATATACATTTTATGTTTTGTTTAATTATTATCAGTCTTCAAGAATAAAGGTACCATTAATATAAGGTCACATCATTCTAAAAGTATGCTACACTTTATTATAAAAGTGGACTCCACAATACAACTGATACAAGTTGTGCAGTTCCGTCGTTCATATATACTATCGTTCGTCATATTTTAAATACGAGGAACAGATCATGACGGATGCCATCTATCGGATCCAACATTTGCACATTCTTTAGAAACGTATGACAATTTCATATTGTCAACACTATGTTAGCAACAACTTACAATTAAAAAACTTCATAGCTTGAAGACATATACGCAATAACGGATGGAAATCATTATATATGTGTTGTTGCCATCATGTTTGCACCAAATGATAATTCCTGTAATATTTCTTATCCTTAGAAGATACATCGCTGAAAAATATTAATACAAATTAATTTTAATTGTCAAGGGTGAGGATATTCATGAAATGCTAAAATTTTTCATATCAATTGCACAGCATCTAGCCATGTAGAATACTTTGAAGAGCTGGACACATAAAATTTTGTTTTTTAAAACAACAAAAAAATATGAAAAATTTCAGAAAGAAACCTCGAACAGTTTTAAAAATTTATTCTATTCTAAAAATTACCTCCAAAAACAGCATTCTAGACAAGAATACCCCCTTAAGAGAATAAAAAAAGATTGAATATTAGATATAGTCAATTATTATAATACCTTTCATAAATACTACAATATTCAAGAAATTTCTTTTGAAGATCGAGTATATCCAAATGAGCATTTTTATCACGTTGTTTTTTTAAAAGGTCTTTTGTATATTTTATAAATTCCTTGGTTGCCAAGTTGTCCCAAGTTTGTAGTGAATATAAGGGTAAAATATAACAAAAAATTCTCTCCGTGCATGTAATAATAATATCATCAGAAAATACATACCATAACTAATGTTTTCGAAAAATCTCCATAATTCGGAAAATTGGTAGGTGTTCCAATTAAATTATATTTCTAGCTGTTTCGGCTAAACTTCTATTATTAATATGACATCCTGTCGCAGTGGCACCATTCCCAAATTGATAAATGAAATCAATACAATCCATTACATGCAATACTTATTATAATTATCCCGCAATTAAAAATTATATATTATTATTATAAGTTTATCTTGTATGCTCTTATGATGTCAGACTGATAATCGAAGTAACATATTTTTATTTGTTCATCAAAGTATATTACACAAACGCTATTTGTAAGCCGAACAATAGGGTAACTCAGGTATATACGTCACACCTAAGGACAACTCAAATACTACTGCGGCTTGACGCATCCCTCGATATATACCCTTTGCTCTCTCCAACTCCAACTGAATCTTGAAAGATCATTTCTTTCTTTGTTTTGCATTTCTTCCTCTGTTTTGTGTACTGCATCGTGAAAAAGTAGCGCGAAATAGATACGTCTACGCAATAACCATCACCCCTTTTCCAAGAAAAAATTTGTTTATGGCACCATGAAACATGAATAGTCCTCGAGTGGATAACGTATTATAAGAAAGGATATTAATAAAGATATCATACATCTATTTCATATTTCAAGTATTTAATATGGTACATACGTCATACATACTTTTTTGTATATTTAATATTTTGTATTGGATATTTTATATTGGATATTTTGTATTTAATATTTTTTACATAGTTTATTTTTTATATGTTTTAAAAATACGATCTGCATGAATTAAATCACATTGTCCTTTTGTATCCATGAATTGTGTGATCCATCGAATCCCAGCTATTTCACGTAGGCCTCGTCACTCCCTCCCGTGCAGTACTTTTTACACGAGATACGTGTCCGGGTAAGTCGCACGATGTAACTCGTGATTGTAGAACGCTCCAGCGATAGATTTTCCGCGATAGTCCTCCAGCAGATAGATTACAAGATTAGTACGTTGCACTTTAACGATCTTAAACACCTCGATGGTCCAATTCGGCGTGTAACCCTTCTCGAAAATTGTCTTGTATTTGCTGACGCGTACCGAGTCGCCCACTTTGAACTTTGCCGGACCCGCGATCTTTATCGCGCTGTACACCGTAACCAAGAGTCTTTCGGCGATCGCGGGGATTACACGTACAAACACATACATACATACATACATACATACATACATACATACGTACATACATACATACATGCAAAAAAAAATAACAAGAAGAAAGAAAAGAAAGATGGCCAGACGAGGCTACGAACTAGACGAACGCGTCCTTGCGCACTAATCGTCAAGCCGTCAGAGAAAAAGACCTACGCAGATATCGTCAACAAGGTCAAGAAAGACCCAACCCTGCAAGAAGTGGGCCTTGCAGTAACCAGAGTGCGTAAGACATTGGCGGGAGATGTTCTTCTCATACTTGACAAGGAAAACCAGGGAAAAACCGCGACGTTTAGCGAGAAAATCAAAGTGGCGCTCGGTGGAGATGTCACCATTAACGCTCGGGTACAGCAAATAACCTTGGAGATAACAAGCTTGGATGGAACAGCCACGAAAGAGGAAGTCCACGATGCGGTAACGAAGGCACTTGGGGAGGAGCACAATATAGACCTAGAGGCAGTACTCTACATTAGGAAGACCTACGGTGGCACCCAGAAGGCGATCCTTAGGCTGCCAATACAGGCAGCCAAAAAGCTTCTTGAGAAGCCCACGATTCGCGTTAACTGGTCGAGCTGCCGAATACGCGAAGTCATGAAGCCCACCAAGTGCTTCAAGTGCTGGCAGTACGGCCACATTACGAAAAACTGCACTTCAGAAGTAGACAGATCCAACTGCTGCATTAAATGCGGCACAGAGGGCCACAAAGCCGAAAGCTGCACCGGTCAACAGTGCTGTGTTCTCTGTAAGGACCATGAAAGCAAGGAGACGAACCACGTACCTGGAAGCAGAAGATGCCCAGTGTATGAAAAGGCGTATCAAGCCCTTCTCCAAAAATGGCGCTGAAGGTGCTACAGATCAATCTCAACCACTGCGAAACAGCACAGGACCTGCTGTCTCAGACGGTACGTGAGGAGAAAGTAGACGTGGTCATTATTGCTGACCAATACAGGAACCTAGCCGAACTTACCTGGAAGACCCATGCGACAGGCTCAGCTTCAACGCCTGGGCAGTGGAATGGGACAGTAAAGAGACGAAGAAGAGAGGGCAAGCACTCTTGGAAGCGTTCTCCGTGCTGGACCTCGCGCTGCTAAACTGCGGAAAGAAACCGACGTTTGTCAGGGGAGAAGCCAGCTCAGTGATCGACCTCACCTTTGTCAGCAGTGGCCTGGCCAAAGGCAATAACTGCTGGAAGGTCTCTGAAATCTACACACAGAGCGATCATCGTGCCATAACTTGGAGAGTCCCACGAGAGCAAAGGCCCAAGAATCGACAATTAAAGAAGAGCAAATTCACCGGCTGGAAAGTGAGCGGTTTTGATGTAGATGCCATGCGTGCCAGCGTAGAGGGCAGCTGGGCTGAGGGGAAAACCGCCGAAGAGAAAGTGGAAGACGTTATGCGGAAGGTGGCAAATGCCTGCGATGCCGCCATGCCAAGAAAAGGAAAAGGAAACCTGCACACGCCTGTCCACTGGTGGAACGACAAAATCGCGCAGCTCCGCGCAGAGTGCCACAAGACTAGGAGGCTATCACAGCGAGCTAAAGGGAAACCCACCTTCCCTGAATTGGAGGAAAAGTTCAAGTCGGCGCGGTCCAGGCTTGCCAAAGCTATTAAACGTAGCAAAAGGCAATGTTGGACCGAGTTGCTCGAGGTAGTTGATGAAGATCCGTGGGGAAAACCGTATAAGGTCGTCATGACTCGGCTCAAGAGCTAGTCACGGCAGCAACCCACATGCCCCGAGCAACTTGACAAGATTGTGAGCACACTGTTTCCGAAACAGGAACCCTTCACCTATCAGGTAGAGCAACAAGACAAGGACATTCCCCCGATCAGTCGAGAGGAGTTACTTCGAGCAAACAACAGAGTCGGGAACAGCAAGGCACCAGGGATGGACAACATCCCCAACGTGGCGCTGAAGACGGCAATAAGGGCAGCTCCCGAGATGTTCCTGGATGTATACAATGCCTGCCTTGCAGAGGGAACTTTCCCAGAGCGATGGAAGCGGCAAAGACTCGTGTTCTTGCCCAAGAGCAACAAGCCACCGGATGACCCTTTATCTTATCGCCCATTATGCATGCTGGATATATCGGGAAAAATCTTGGAACGACTTATCTTTAACCGGATTGAGGCCGCTGCTGGACATCTCTTAGCGGATAACCAGTACTTCAGGAAGGGAAGATCAACTTTAGACGCCATCAACCAAGTCGTCGGTAAAGCGAAGGAGGCAATCTCTGGAGCGCGGTGGAAGCGCGGGAGTAAGAAATACTGCCTGCTCGCAGCCCTCGACGTTAAAAACGCCTTTAATTCAGCAAAGTGGAAAAATATCTGCCTGGCATTGGATTTGCTCGGCGTACCGACGTACCTCAAGAAGATGATCAAGAGTTATCTGGAAAATCGACTACTTGTGTACGATACAAAAGAGAGTCCCAAAAAATACCAAATCAGTGGGGGAGTCCCACAAGGCTCGGTGTTGGGGCCATTTCTGTGGAACATCATGTACGATGATCTGCTCAAAATCAAGCTGCCACCAGGAGCCGAGATGGTGGCTTTCGCGGACGATGTGGGGCTAGTCATCACTGGAAAGACCTTGGAGGAGATTCAGAGTACCTTTGAAGAATGCTATGAAGCAGTGCAGCGGTGGATGGGGTCAGTCGGCCTCAAATTGGCTGACCACAAAACAGAGGCCGTGCTGTTTACGAGTAGAAAGCAAGTGGAGAATATCACCCTAGATGTGGGACAGTGCACCATCACGTCTCAGCCTTACATTAGGTATCTGGGAGTAATGCTGGACGCAAGACTCAGTTTCAAGCCCCACGTAGAGCACGCTGTAGCTAAAGCAGCTAAAGTGGTCACAGCGTTGGCGAGACTCATGCCAAACATCGGTGGACCATGCCAAACCTCGGCAACCTAGGAGGAAACTCCTAGCCTCAGTGGTGACCTCCATACTCACGTATGGAATAACCTATTAGAAGTTAGCCCCCCACTTTTAGAATTAACATATTTTCACGGTTGTGCTGAATTGTGCTAGGTTTGTGCTATATTGTGCTCGAATATTATAACCATAATATGAAAAATACGAAAGAAAATTTTAAAAAACGAATTTTTAGGTCAGCCCCCCACTTTTCGTTTTTTTCAATTTTTTTGATTGTGCTGAGTTGTGCTAAGTTGTGCTAACATTGTGCTAAAATATTATTTAAAAAAAATAATAACAGAAAGAGTTATGATAAAAAAATAAATTATATCCAAAAATGATTTTTTTATCGTAACTTTTTTTGTTATTATTTTTTTAAAATAATATTTTATCACAATGTTAGCACAACTTAGCACAACTCAACACAATCAAAAAAACTGAAAAAAACAAAAAGTGGGGGGCTAACTTAAAAATAATTTTTAGGTCAGCCCCCCACTTTTCGTTTTTTTCAATTTTTTCGATTGTGCTGAGTTGTGCTTAGTTGTGCTAACATTGTGCTAAAATATTATTTTAAAAAAATAACAACAAAAAAAGTTGCGATATTTTTTATTGTAACTTTTTTTGTTGTTATTTTTTTAAAATAATATTTTAGCACAATGTTAGCACAACTTAGCACAACTCAGCACAATCGAAAAAATTAAAAAAAACGAAAAGTAGGGGGTTGACCTAAAAATTATTATTTTTTATTTTTTCGTATTTTTCATATTATGGTTATAATATTCGAGCACAATATAGCACAAACCTAGCATAATTCAGTACAACTTCCGGTTTTCTAGGAACAACAATGTAAAGAGCACTTTACTCTTGAACGCTCAAATTTTATAATTCAGATTTGTAATAATCTAGTGGTGAGTGTAATATTAATTACCTAAGACCGGTAATTACCTAAGACCGGTAATTAATATTACACTCACCACTAGATTATTATAAATCTGAATTATAAAATTTGAGCGTTCAAGAGTAAAGTGCTCTTTACATTGTTGTTTCTATAGTTAGGGAGCTGGTGGCCAAATCGATATATGATTTGTTCATGTTTCATATCGATAGGGATTAAAGTTTAGATCAATACGAATCGATTTGGTCCAGTCAATTAAGATCGTACGTCGCTGCGTTTTTGCGTTACAGCGCTTTAAATTTGTAAAAAAAAAGGGGGTACTAAATCATTTGTTCATGTCTGCCTCTGGGGCTGATGGTCAAAATTATCCTGAAAACAAAGAAAATCCATGAGGCAGACATCCAGGGCTCTGCATTATCACGGGATGTAGTTGTAAAAATGTAAAAAAAAAAGCTCTACTAAGTCATTTGTTCATGGTTCTAGTTGCGTTCATTCGATTCATTATGACTCCCTGAATACAAAAAAAATTTGGCAGACATTTTTGCTCACTGATTTTGAGCTGTACAATTTTTTGAAAATTAAAAATGAGGGATTATAATCACAACCGGTGATAGCGTGAAAACCAGGCAAGGAACTACAAATCAAAGGTCCCACCTTCGAATAAATTTGCGAAACATCAATATAGCGACGTGTATTGCCAGTACCGAAATCGATCCAAATCTTGAGAGAACTCTGCAGAAATTCCATATTTCCGAGCATGATAATCAAGACGTCAGTATCAGCGCAGCGTATGACGACATTGGCGCGTATTTGAATTTGGCAAGCGTGATAAATGATTTTGGTGTCGGCTTCTTCGTGCATGTCACATGATAAATTTTCATTTATTGTCCGAATCACATGCTCATTTTCAACGCGGAATTCGTAGCATTTGTCATGGTTAATATTGCTATATCGAAATGTTTTCAGTTTTAATTCTGTTCGTGTTCGTGTAAACCATATATAATCTTACAATGTTATTCATTGCGAAGAAAAATTTATTCGCGTGAAGTAAATAGATTTAGATAAAATTACTGGGAATAAATAAAAAATTATAGCCATGTTACTACTATTACTATTATTATTATATTATCATGTTATTACTAGTACAGTTTTTTCATACCTCACAGATTCGTCCTCCAATGCCAAAGTTTCTACCTGCTAATATGTAACATTAATTATTTTTATTAATAATTTGTAGACGTAGAATTTTTTACTTGTAGCTTGGCGCGAGCCTCGAGTTTTTTAAAAAAATATTCAAATAGTCTGCCTTTGGAATATCAGAGGCCTGGATGTCTGCCTCATCGATTTTCTTCTTTTTTATAAGAAATCTAAACATCAGTCCAAGAGGCAGACATGAACACATGATATAGCACACCTTTTTTTTTAACATTTTTGAAGCGCTGTCAATTGACAACGCAGAGGCAACATGCTAGCAGACCATTTTTCTGTGGTCCTCCATATTGTCTTTAATCGAACAATTTAGGTCTGCCAAGTGAACACTTCATATACACTTTTTTAAATCATAAAAAAAGCTTAAAAAAATGATTACTACAAAAGTCAGAGCCCTAGATGTCTGCCTCTTCGATTTTCTTCGTTTTCAGAAGGATTCTGAACATCAGCCTCAGAGGCAGACATGAACAAATCATATAGTACACCTTTTTTTTTAACAAATTCGAAGCGCTGTTAATTGACAACGCAGCGCTACCATGGTGGCAGACGCGGTCCTTAATGTTTCTTATGGTACAATTATCACTATTAATAATGTCTGCCACATGAACAAATCATATAGAAATTTTGGCCACCAGCTCCCTAACTACTAGAAAACCGGAAGTTGTACTGAATTATGCTAGGTTTGTGCTATATTGTGCTCGAATATTATAACCATAATATGAAAAATACAAAAAAATAAAAAATAATAATTTTTAGGTCAACCCCCTACTTTTCGTTTTTTTCAATTTTTTTGATTGTGCTGAGTTGTGCTAAGTTGTGCTAACATTGTGCTAAAATATTATTTTAAAAAAATTTTAACAAAAAAAGTTACCATAAAAAAATATCGCAACTTTTTTTGTTGTTATTTTTTTAAAATAATATTTTAGCACAATGTTAGCACAACTAAGCACAACTCAGCACAATCGAAAAAATTGAAAAAAACAAAAAGTGGGGGGCTGACCTAAAAATTATTTTTAAGTTAGCCCCCCACTTTTCGTTTTTTTTCAATTTTTTCGATTGTGTTGAGTTGTGCTAAGTTGTGCTAACATTGTGCTAAAATATTATTTTAAAAAAATAATAACAAAAAAAGTTACGATAAAAAAATCATTTTTGGATATAATTTATTTTTTTATCGTAACTCTTTCTGTTATTATTTTTTTTAAATAATATTTTAGCACAATGTTAGCACAACTTAGCACAACTCAGCACATTCGAAAAAATTGAAAAAAACGAAAAGTGGGGGGCTGACCTAAAAATTCGTTTTTTAAAATTTTCTTTCGTATTTTTCATATTATGGTTATAATATTCGAGCACAATATAGCACAAACCTAGCACAATTCAGCACAACCGTGAAAATATGTTAATTCTAAAAGTGGGGGGCTAACTTCTAATAGGTTATGGAATAGCCATCTGGGGTGAAGCCCTCAAGATCAAGGAATGTCGACGGAAGATTGCAGCAGTCAACCGGCTCAGCGCCCTTAGGGTATCCTGCGCTTTCCGCACGGTATCTGACGAGGCCGCGTGTGTTATAGCCGGAATGATGCCCATCGAGGTATTGGCGGTGGAGAGGAAGCAGCTGTATGAGAAACGAAGTAGTACCCCAGAGGAACAAGAGCAGAATAAGAAGAATATGAGACAGGATAGTCTTCAACGATGGCAGGAGAAATGGGATGCATCCGAGAAAGGGAGATGGACACATCGCCTCATTCCTCGGGTTGATGGTTGGGTGAACCGCAAACACGGGGAGGTAAATTATTACTTGACTCAGATGCTCTCAAACCACGGATGCTTCAGGGCTTACCTTCACCGGTTCAAGCACGAGGAGGCACCACTGTGCCCGGCGGGGTGCGAAGTACCGGAGGATGCGGAGCATGTATTCTTCTCGTGCCCGCGCTTCACGGAGGAGAGAAAGGAACTGGAGGGCGCACTGGGATCAACACCTGAGCCGGAGACCATCGTGGAACTGATGTTGACAACTGAGGGAAACTGGTCCGCGGTCAGCAATTTCGCCGCAGTTGTTATGAAGAGACTCCGAGAAGAAGAGCAGGAGCGCAGAAAGACGAGAATACCAGCAACAACGATTCCTCGTAACAAGCAATAAGGCTAAGAAAAGTTAAAAATGTAGAAAAGCTGAACAGCTGAGGCCGCCCCCGCGAAGTAATGCTTAGCGGCGGTTCCGCGGGGGCAACGTAAGGCCAATGATGATGAGGTTAGGGTTTTAGTCGGTAGGGCATACTAGCAGAGTCCGACACACGGGTATAACACCTACGGTGCATTAAGCATTTCCCCTCTCCAAAAAAAAAAAAAACATACATACATACATACATACATACATACATACATATACTATATACGTTACAAAGGGTAACGTATGTAGTATATGTATGTATGTATGTATGTATGTATGTATGTACGTACGCACGTATGATTGTATGTATGTATGTACGTATGTACGTATGTATGTATGTATGTATGTATGTACGTATGTACGTATGTATGTATGTATGTATGTATGTATGTATGTATGTATGTACGTATGTATATGTACGTATGTATGTACGTATGTATATGTACGTATGTATGTATGTATGTACAAAGCCCCCTTTGTAACGTATGTAGTATATGTATGTATGTATGTACGTATGTATGTATGTACGTATGTATGTATGTATGTATGTATGTATGAATGTATGTATGTATGTACGTATGTATATTTATGTATGTACGTATGTATAATGGTTGGGATCGATGAATCGCACAACCCCAGATAGCAAAATGTGTTCGTTCTGAGTACATATTGTACTCACGTTTATTAAAAACATGATGGCAAGAATAGACACAGATGTGGGCTCATATGTTGCTCAGAATGCACATGTTATGAAATCTATAAAAGTTTAAAAAATAGTGACATAATGAACGCATAAATATTCAATGAAATACTGCATATTGTGTGCGTATACAGCTCAAGAAAAGACAATTTTAAATATTTCATGCTTAATAAAATTATTTAAAAACATGTAAATAAATAAGTAAGACGTATCCAACAATTTATCAAAAATTGCTTCGCAGACTTCTGTACTATGTGATACCAGAGGTATCACTTAAGCTGATCTGCAGCAAAGAACATTGTAATTAGGCTTTTCACAAGCTCGCCTCTTATACTAGCGCGTGATGATTTTTGATTACGAGAAAGTGACGCGTGGTATAGCCGCGTCGCGGCAGCGTGCGGTACTAGCGCTCGCGGTAATTGTTGTAAAATTATTTCCACCAGGGTCAGCATGTGATTATCATGAATTGGCTAAGTAACGTCAATATCTGAGCTCATATATTTTCTCATATACATTTTAACTTGTACTCATGATGTGTATCATCACAATATGATCACAAGACATACATCACATTTCGATCAATAACAGAAGATCATGACGTGATGAAATCTGATCATCAGGCATTGCTATCTGGGACTCTTGGATACACATATGAACAATTGGTGCGCTCCACTTATCGCTCGCATCGCTCGTGGAATTATTTCATCCTTGTTGTTTGTCAAATGTTAAACAAGAACGAAATAATGCTTGCGAGCGATGCGAGCGATAAGTGGAACGCAGCCAATGTGATTTAAATCATGCAGATCGTATTTTTAAAACATATGAAAAAAAATAAACTATGAAAAAATGAACTTAGGACGAAAATGTACGCCTTGCGAGTTGATAGTAAAAAAAAGACACTAAAAGCGAAAGGTCAAAAGCCGCATCATCGCGCGTGCCATTACGTTCGACGACTACACGCGGTGTCTGAACGATGAGATCGAAATGACTCGATCGCAGTCATGCATAACATCAAAATTGTACGAAGTATACACTATCCGCGAGGTAAAAATCTCTCTGAGTCCGTACGACGATAGGTGATATATTGTACCGGATTCGGCCGATACGTTGTCGTAGGGATACATTACCTTTATAACATAATGTATATACGTATGTATGTGTGTATGTACGTATGTACGTATGTACGTATGTACGTATGTACGTATGTACGTATGTACGTATGTATGTATGTGTTTGTACGTGTGTAATCCCCGCGATCGCCGAAAGACTCTTGGTTACGGTGTACAGCGCGATAAAGATCGCGGGTCCGGCAAAGTTCAAAGTGGGCGACTCGATACGCGTCAGCAAATACAAGACAATTTTCGAGAAGGGTTACACGCCGAATTGGACCATCGAGGTGTTTAAGATCGTTAAAGTGCAACGTACTAATCTCGTAATCTATCTGCTGGAGGACTATCGCGGAAAATCTATCGCTGGAGCGTTCTACAATCACGAGTTACATCGTGCGACTTACCCGGACACGTATCTCGTGTAAAAAGTACTGCACGGGAGGGAGTGACGAGGCCTACGTGAAATAGCTGGGATTCGATGGATCACACAATTCATGGATACAAAAGGACAATGTGATTTAATTCATGCAGATCGTATTTTTAAAACATATAAAAAATAAACTATGTAAAAAATATTAAATACAAAATATCCAATATAAAATATCCAATACAAAATATTAAATATACAAAAAAGTATGTATGACGTATGTACCATATTAAATACTTGAAATATGAAATAGATGTATGATATCTTTATTAATATCCTTTCTTATAATACGTTATCCACTCGAGGACTATTCATGTTTCATGGTGCCATAAACAAATTTTTTCTTGGAAAAGGGGTGATGGTTATTGCGTAGACGTATCTATTTCGCGCTACTTTTTCACGATGCAGTACACAAAACAGAGGAAGAAATGCAAAACAAAGAAAGAAATGATCTTTCAAGATTCAGTTGGAGTTGGAGAGAGCAAAGGGTATATATCGGGGGATGCGTCAAGCCGCAGTAGTATTTGAGTTGTCCTTAGGTGTGACGTATATACCTGAGTTACCCTATTGTTCGGCTTACAAATAGCGTTTGTGTAATATACTTTGATGAACAAATAAAAATATGTTACTTCGATTATCAGTCTGACATCATAAGAGCATACAAGATAAACTTATAATAATAATATATAATTTTTAATTGCGGGATAATTATAATAAGTATTGCATGTAATGGATTGTATTGATTTCATTTATCAATTTGGGAATGGTGCCACTGCGACAGGATGTCATATTAATAATAGAAGTTTAGCCGAAACAGCTAGAAATATAATTTAATTGAAACACCTACCAATTTTCCGAATTATGGAGATTTTTCGAAAACATTAGTTATGGTATGTATTTTCTGATGATATTATTATTACATGCATGGAGAGAATTTTTTGTTATATTTTACCCTTAAATTCACTACAAACTTGGAACAACTTGGCAACCAAGGAATTTATAAAATATACAAAAGACCTTTTAAAAAAACAACGTGATAAAAATGCTCACTTGGATATACTCGATCTTCAAAAGAAATTTCTTGAATATTGTAGTATTTATGAAAGGTATTATAATAATTGACTATATCTAATATTCAATCTTTTTTTATTCTCTTAAGGGGGTATTCTTGTCTAGAATGCTGTTTTTGGAGGTAATTTTTAGAATAGAATAAATTTTTAAAACTGTTCGAGGTTTCTTTCTGAAATTTTTCATATTTTTTTGTTGTTTTAAAAAACAAAATTTTATGTGTCCAGCTCTTCAAAGTATTCTACATGGCTAGATGCTGTGCAATTGATATGAAAAATTTTAGCATTTCATGAATATCCTCACCCTTGACAATTAAAATTAATTTGTATTAATATTTTTCAGCGATGTATCTTCTAAGGATAAGAAATATTACAGGAATTATCATTTGGTGCAAACATGATGGCAACAACACATATATAATGATTTCCATCCGTTATTGCGTATATGTCTTCAAGCTATGAAGTTTTTTAATTGTAAGTTGTTGCTAACATAGTGTTGACAATATGAAATTGTCATACGTTTCTAAAGAATGTGCAAATGTTGGACCCGATAGATGGCATCCGTCATGATCTGTTCCTCGTATTTAAAATATGACGAACGATAGTATATATGAACGACGGAACTGCACAATTTGTATCAGTTGTATTGTGGAGTCCACTTTTATAATAAAGTGTAGCATACTTTTAGAATGATGTGACCTTATATTAATGGTACCTTTATTTTTGAAGACTGATAATAATTAAATAAACACAAAACATGAAGGAGTTTGTGACGTCGAATCAAGCGCCACTACGCTACCGACGCTATGGCAGCACTATCGCGCTCGGAGCGCTCTATGTTTCCTGCTCTTACTTACCTACACTTATACTTATGTTCTTTTCGCACTCCGTGCAGTTCAAGCAGTCCTTTGCTAATCTTTGTAACGTACTGACGCATTGACGTGCCAAGGAAATAAAGGCATATATCTTATCCATAAAATATCCTGTTACTTGCTCACCCTATCAATGGTTATGGGCCCAGGCGCGTAAGGAGCGTATAATAAAAGGATCGAGATTCAGTAAGAAAATATAGACTTATCTGCTTCCCGTCGCAAGTTTTAGTTACGCATAAAAATTAAAGCGACATGGCGACCCACGAAGTGAAAGCCGATACACATATAGCAAAGCTGTCTGATTGCAACTACAGAACGTGGAAAACGGAGATGAGGTGGTATCTGAGAGGTAAAGGCCTTATAGACTATGTTCTGGGAACGATTAGGTTAGACGAAAATGCAACAGAAGCGGAGAGGAAGGTCTTTCGGATTAACGACGACAAAGCTATGGCCGCCATTGGATTACACTTGGAACCGAATCAACAAATACATATCGAGGATTGCAACAATGCTTATGAAGCATGGTTAGCCTTAGAACAGGTACATCAACCTATAAATAGAGTTCGTATAATGCAATTAAAGAAAGAGTTTTATCACATAAAAATGAAAGACGATGAAACAATGTCATCATATGTAGCTAGAACTAAGATTGCAGCTGCTAACCTCAAGGTGCGGAAGTAAAGGACGAAGATCTCGCGTACGTAATACTCGCTGGATTACCCGATACATATGAAAATCTGAATATGACCTTAGCGAGTCTGCCGGACGACAAGTTTACATCCACAGAGGTTATGAGAGTGCTTTTGGCTGAGTACGATAGACGCCGATCACGCACCGATGACAACGTCGACAAATCGATGGAGGCACTTCAGACTGGTAAAGTATCAAAGGGCTCAAAGAATAATAAAGCGTCAAATGCGTCTACCGCTGAAAAAACGGCAGTTTGCTTCAACTGTAAGAAACCGAGCCACTACGCAAGAAACTGTCGGTCCAAATCAGGTAACAAGCAAACTCAGCATCATAACAAAAGTAAGAGAGATCTTGATGCGTTTTTAGTGTCACTAAATAATCTTGATGTCGAGGAAAGCTGGCTATTAGACAGTGGCTGTACTCATCACGTCTGCAAACGGAAAGATTGGTTCCAGAATTTCCAAGAAATAGAAGAGGAAACCATCAACACTGCAGCGAATCC
This sequence comes from Temnothorax unifasciatus, assembly GCA_030770225.1. Classification (NCBI taxonomy): domain Eukaryota; kingdom Metazoa; phylum Arthropoda; class Insecta; order Hymenoptera; family Formicidae; genus Temnothorax; species Temnothorax unifasciatus. The sequence goes on along the minus strand of JASTWK010000464.1, from coordinate 61,997 downwards.
CGAGAGGCAAAAGAGTGCTCAACTGCACGCGAAGGGCACAGGTGACATCGTACTGAAAACTTTTGTTGGAAACAAAGAGAAAGCTGTCGTGTTACGCAATGTTTACTACGTTCCGCATATTAGAAAAAATTTAATGTCAGTATCTCAAATCGAAAGAAAAGGAAAAAAATTTCTCATAAAAGACGGCAAAGTGAAGATACGCAACGTGACGGGACAAGTAATGTGTGAAGCTTACAGGAAGAATGACCTATACATCGTCAGGGCCGAAGTCGATTTAAAAACGGAAGCTCCTGTTGAAACTAACCTCACTCTAATCAAGGATAATGTATGGCATCGCCGTTTTTGTCATGTGAGTAACAGCACCATATAGAAACTTGCCACGCATAACAAAGTACGAGGATTGGACAACACTAAGATAGATAAGTACAACTGCGACGCTTGTAATATCGGAAAATCGACGAAGAGCGCGTGCAAAAAGATTAAAGGTAGGCAAAGCAATGATGTTTGTGAACTAATACATTCAGACTTTTGCGGTCCAATGCCTGTTAAATCATTAAGCGGCATCAGATTCTTTATTACGTTCATAGATGATTTCTCAAGGAAAACAACCGTCATGTGCATAAAATCCAAAGAAGAAGTCACCGATTGCGTCAAGAGATACATAGCCAGAGTGGAACGCGAAAAAGGAAAGAAGGTGAAGAGATTTCGGACAGATAATGGACTCGAATATTGCAATAAGCAACTCACAGATTACTTCAAGAACACGGGCATCAAACACGAAAAATCTAACGTGGAGACTCCTCAAATGAATGGAATCGCCGAGCGAATAAATAGGACCCTTATGGATCTGGTAAGGTCAATGCTGAAATCCGCGAAGCTCCCACAAAAGTTTTGGGCAGAAGCAGTAGTAACGGCTGCATATATTCGCGATAGAGTCGGACACACTTCAATTAAAGGAGACGTCCCACTTGCCTTATGGACTGGTCGAACACCTAGCGTTCAACATCTCAAGATATACGGATGCCTGGCTTACGCAAATCTACCGAGACAAGGACGAAAGAAGCTTGATGACAGAGCAGTCGAATGTTTCCTCGTCGGATACGCATCGCAAACCAAAGGTTATCGTCTCTGGTGTCCAGAAAAATCAGATGTGATTATAACAAAACATGTACGATTTGCTGAAGATAAAATAGGCTATGAATGGCTCTATAAAGATAGTACATTGCACAGATACAAACATAATAGGGTAGACCGGGGACAAAAGTAACATTTTGAGTTTAAGATTTTATAACAATTAAAATATAATATCTACGTAAAAAAGACCTGTACCTTTAGATGTATAATTTATTTGACTACAAAATTTTCTTGTGCTGACATCAGTAATGTAACTAGGAAAAAATTTATTATTGTTTAAAGAATATGAGGAATACTGTTACAACCGTCCCAACCCCCGGGACAATTGTAACAGCAGAGGGGGACGATTGTACCACATCATCTATAAACAAAATAATGGTTATTTAGTAGGTTAATTAATCAATCTTACGAATTTTCTGTAAAAAATGCAACTTTAATGATAAAATAATTTGTTACATGACAATATCAGTATTTTCTTGTTCGCGGCATTCTACGAAGAAAAATACAAATAACATTGTAAAAAACCACTAAAATAAGACCAATCAAACGGGATTAGGTTAAGTTGAAGTTGTCCCCGAGCAACGGGGACAATTGTAACGCTACAACTGTCCCCAGGCATTGATGTTACAATTGTCCCCTAATGATATTTTATGATTCAAAGTAAATTTTTTACATAAATATCTAGATGAAAGTCAATCGTATTATGCAAATCATCAACATAGATAATCACTAAAACATATAAAGATAAAACCTTATACCTTGGGCATAAAGAAAAAAAAATATTTCAGATTTTATGCACGTAAGAAAACTTACTTCAGGAAGGAAAAAAGTAACTTCTTCTCCTGTACTCATGCACGTTCTGCGAGGGGCGGCAACAAACTAAGGAACAAATGCCGCTCCATCTAGCGAATTTCGCCTCTCGGTCCCACACACCTACCTTTTATAGTTTAAGAAATATTCACGATGTTACAACTGTACCCTGTTACTTTTGTCCCCGGTCTACCCTAATATATGGTCGGAAAGCGATAGCGAGTCAGAGCCAGACCATATAAACACATCTAAATCAAAGACGACGAAGAAAGAGTTACTGTCAACGTCCGAAGACGACTCAGAAGATTCGACATGCAATAGAACAAGCCCAGATATGACACGTCGGACAGTGGGGGAGGTAGCTAAGACGCAAAAGAAGAAGGTCGGCAGACCTAAAAAGACAATAAGAAACCCATATGGTCGAAAAGGGAAGCCTAAAGACAATCAAAGCGCACACGATACAGAAGATAACAGCGAAATGGAAATCAATCTCGTCGAAGTTATCGAGCCTCGCGATTTAAATGAGGCACTATCTTCACCACAAGTTGCAGAATGGAAACGAGCCATCAATGAAGAAATCAAGAGCCTAGAAAGTCAAGGAACCTGGAAAGTAGTGGATTTACCGCCTAACAAACGATGCATAGGATGCAAATGGATATTTAAACTCAAAAGAGATTCCGAAGGTAAAATCACAAGGTTCAAAGCAAGGTTAGTAGCGCAAGGAATTACACAAGAAAAGGGTGTCGACTATAATGAAACATACGCACTCGTAGCTAATTTCTCGATCATACGTTTTATGTTAGCTATTTCAGCAATGTTCGGATGGCACACACGGCATATAGACATAAAATGTGCATACTTAAACGGAAAACTCGAAGAGGAGTTGTACATGAGACCTCCACCCTTGTACAAAATTAAAGAAGGAAAGGTGGTCAAGCTTAACCGATCAATCTATGGATTGAAGCAATCCGGAAGAAACTGGAATGAAGAAATTGACAATTTTCTCACCAAAAACAAGTTCAAGAGACTACGTTCATCAAGTTGTGTGTACTACAAAGATCATTGGACGATTCTAGTAGTATATGTTGACGACATTTTCTTTTTCTCCAATAATAGAACTTCATTGGATAAGGCTGTACAGTTGATCATGAATAACTATGAAACCAGAGACCTTGGTGATATTACTTATGCTCTAGGAGTGAAGATTCAACGAAATAAATCAGGCGATATACTATTGAGTCAGAAAGCATATATAGAATCAACATTATCAAAATTTGGTTTGGAGGAATGTCGTGCTACCGCAACACCTCTGGAACACGGATTGAAGATGTCGAAAGAAGACGGCGCCAATTCACCGGATGAAAGAGCAGAGATGGCGAAAGTGCCATACCGACAACTTATAGGATCACTAATGTATTTGGCTCTATATACAAGGCCTGACATCATGCACGCGGTAGTGAAGCTATCGCAGTATAACGAAAATCCAGGTCGGGCACATTGGATCCAGGCAAAACACGTTTTACGCGGAACCAAAGATTACGCCCTGCAGTACCGAGCTCATCAAAAACCTACGATCCAGATTTATAACGACGCTGACTGGGCAGGTGATCTTGACGACAGACATTCATATTCTGGTATGGTAGTTACCATGGGACAAAACACAATACAGTGGAAGTCAGCGAAGCAGAAAAGTATCACGACGTCAAGCATGGAAGCGGAGTACGTCGCGCTATCAACTGGAGTCAAGGAAGCCATGTGGATTCAAATGTTCATCACAGAACTGAATATGTCAGATCTATTTCCTCAAAGCTGCGAATTACGATGTGACAACCGGGCGGCTATAGACTTCTCGAAAAATCGTATTGAGAAGGGACATACAAAACATATCGATATTGCTCACCATCTCGTACGAGAGAAATTGGACGAAGGAACCGTCACCTTATCCTACATCGCATCAAATGATAATCCGGCTGATATAATGACGAAGCCTTTATGGCGCATCGCGCATCAAGAAGGAGTACAGAAGCTAGGATTAGACGTCGCAAAAGTGGGGGATTGAAGGAGTTTGTGACGTCAAATCAAGCGCCACTACGCTACCGACGCTATGGCAGCACTATCGCGCTCGGAGCGCTCTATGTTTCCTGCTCTTACTTACCTACACTTATACTTATGTTCTTTTCACACTCCGTGCAGTTCAAGCAGTCCTTTGCTAATCTTTGTAACGTACTGACGCATTGACGTGCCAAGGAAATAAAGGCATATATCTTATCCATAAAATATCCTGTTACTTGCTCACCCTATCAAAACATAAAATGTATATATTTTATAACAAACCTGGTTTCTTAATTAATTATAATTTTGCATATACCTAAACTCGGAAGTCTATCCGTATGACGATTTGAATTTGGTATACGATTAACGGCGTCAAACTCGTACGTCTCGAGTCTTTAAACGTACGCTTAGCGATGTTCGAATCGACGTTACACCGAATGCTCGATCTTGATATGTGCATCGACGCGATGTTCCATCGATTGAGTAGAATTGTCGAGACGGTCGATGTCAAGTTCTCGCAATTCTCAAAAATCGCGTCCACCGTAAGGGATCCTACGCAAGTATTGAATGTAATACGCAATAGCGATGCCTTCGATAAACATCATCTCGTCGATCTCGCAGCTTTATTTTTTAGTGCGCTTTCTTAGTACGTAAAAACAAAACTATGTAAAAGAAGAAGAATAAAAATGTATTTTTTAAATATAAATTATGACTTAATTTCTTCACACGCATTTCCATTCGAGTCGTATATGCGACGTTCGACACAACTCAGACCGCTTGAAATTTAAAGTATCGTATATCGTAAACTGAATGAAGCGATGCTCCGGTGACGCTCGCCTATGTGGTGTCGATGCTCCAGCGAATCCTTGCTCGCTATTATTGTAATGCTAGACATATTTTATCTTAATTACTTTTCTGAGCTCTGGTTCGGTCCCTCTGCAGTCAGGTCAGTCAGTCAGTCAGTCAGTCAATCAGTACTGTCAGTAGTGAACGTTCGCGAGTGGAGCAAAACATATAAGAAGAGGAAGAAATGGAAAGATTTCAGAGAATTGAACATTTTATAGAAGTCGTTCACCCCGCCGTAGGAGTATGTATACCTAATACCTAATACTTAATACCGTTGTGTGTCGTCCGGTATGCTTTTCGAACTCCAAGAAGTGTGCAGCGAGCGGTCTTTTAATAAACGAGTCGTTATTTTTCGCGAGTGCGCGAGTGCGAATAAGTGTGAGAGAGAGAAATCAGAAGAGTCACGGACTCACTGTCAGCTTGGGCGTAACATATATTATTTTTGAAAAGCATACAGGGCGGCGTGCGTGCAACAATACACATAACTGTATATTAAAAAAATTAACCATTCCGTTAACGTTATAGTGGATATGGGTCGATAACCAGCCGATGTATGAAATTCAACTGTTTAATATGGTGAGGATTCGGATCCCTCACGTACAGGTGTGTATAAATATTTTTTTCATAGATATAAAATTTTTTTTTAAATTTTTTTATAAATTTTAAATTTTTTTAAATTTTTAAAAAATGTTTTTTTTAATTTTTGTCAGCCCAATATACAAATGGATGAGATCCGTATCCGCGGATTCATCAACATTGAGCATATGCGTTGGGTGCGATGGTTCAGACGTATAGACTACGAATACAACGACGAGATATGGGACATCTTGGGATCCGAAGACATCTTCGGATTGCGAAGATTGTTCGGAATCGAACACGAATTTGAAATTGAGGAAGAAGAAGTATGGTAATTTTACTAAAAAATTTAACAATTTTATAAATATTTCTATAAATTTAACAATTAAATAAATAATTTTTTATGCTTAATTCTATATATCATGTATTATATATATATTTTTCCGCTTCCTTCACTATTATTTATTATATTATATAATAATATTATTAAGAATAATATTATATAGAATAATAATTGTTAAGTGAAATCCGCGCGAGGGAGAGGAAACGCGAACGAGAAGCGCGTGAAGAAAAGATAACGCGAACGGGAGGACGGGAGCGAAAGAGAGAGACCGCGCGCGAGGAAAAGAGAACGCGAAGAAAAGATAACTCGAACGGGGGGGCCGGGAGCGAGAGAGACCGCGCGCGAGAAAAAGAGAACGCGAACGAGAAGCGCGCGCGAACGGGGGAGAGACAACGGGGAGCGGGAGCGAGCGCGCCGTGTGACGCCACACGGACCGATGTGACCGTTGGACCCCCATCCCCCGCGGCGCGCCGAAAACGTGAACGCGGTGTTGGCGGCTCGCATATTCTACAGAGGTGAGATCATTGCACAGACAAGTTGTTTTGTTTATATTCATCGATAAAATTCCAGCACCCGAACGGCGCCCGTTAGCCTTTGTAATACCCCGCGCCGAAAACGCGAACGTTCCCCTCCTCCCCCCTTGCCCGAGAACGCGGACACCATCCCCCTCCCCCTCCCCCTCGGCGGCACCCCCTTTGTCAACGATATGTTTATAAATATTTAATAAACAACATGTCCCAACGCGGTCGCCGACACCTCCCCCCCCCGGACCCCCTCGCCCTAGAACGCGGATACCATCCCCCTCCCCGCGGACCCCCTCGCCCTCGAGTTCCCCCCCCCCGCCCCGTTCCCCCCTCGGAGCACCCGAGTTAGGTAGCCCACTTTATCCCTACTGAGCGGGTTGCCAACTGCCTCAAAAGGGTGGGTTGGCATCACTGTAGGGCGGCGGGACTGGCAGCGGAACCAACGTGCGAAGCGGGCCGGTAAGGTGGAAAAACGGGATACCGGCGAAGGAGGAGATGGCGCGAGAGGCGATGGGCGAACGCGCAGCGAGCGTCAGCACGATAATGACGGAGGGTCAATTGGAGATCGAGAGATCGAGAGAGGTGGAATTGATGGAGCGTAGCAAGTGTGCGGCGATACACGTGGTGACAGCGGAGAAAAGAGAAAGTGAGAAGTGGCAGCGAGAAAAGTTACGGAAAGTGGTGAGCGTAAAGGGTAAAGGAAAACGAGAGGAAAGAGGAGAAACAGCGGGCTAAGGAAAAGTGAGCAAGTAAGTGGAGGAGAAGGAAGAGAGAGAGAGAGAAGGCGCGAACACACACAGACACGAGGAGGTTAGAGGAGGCAGAAGTCGGGCAGTGGTTACATGTAGGAGGTGGAACCCGGGGGGAAGGAGAAGAGAGGTCACACAAATACGCACCAGAGTTTATGAAGGAGAGTGGAGGAGTTGAGGAAAGGAGATGAGAGAGGAGGTTAAGGGCATAATCTAAGGAAGTCTTCTTGTAGGAGGAGGAGGTACGTGAAAGGAGATAGAAGAGCCGAAGGAGGGAAGAGAGGAGAGCGACGAGGAAGACTGAAGAGTTGAAGCAGGAGAGGGGAAGGGAGAGGAGGCGCAGCTGAGAAGAAGACAGAAGGGCCAAGAGAAGGCGGCAGAGGGGAAAACGGGGAGATGGAAGAGTCGGAGGGTTTGTTGAGGGTGCTGAATAAGATTGCAGAGGAGTTAGGGAGGACACGAAGGGTGCTAGAGAAAAGGGAAGAGGGGACAGAAGAAGCGGGGAGTATCTAGAGTTCCTCTAGTAAAAGTTAGGACACCGTCCGCCATTAATAGGGAATTATGCGAACGATCGAGAGAGACAACCTCTTAACTCGTACTTTTCATAGGTCTTTGTCTCACTCCCACTTATAGCTTTGTCTCACTCCCACTAACGTCTTCCCTATAAATGGCGGAAGCAGGAGTCAGACCGGGGTGTCCTAACTCTTACTAGAGGAACTCTAGGAGTATCGAGGAGAGCATGCAGGAGAGCACGGGTGAAAGAAACAAGCTGGGAAGCAAGACGAAAGAGGGAAAGAGTAGTGAGAAATAGTGGTGGAGGGAGGAGATGAGAAGATAGGTCGATGGATGGAGAGACGTAAAGGCGGAGAAAGCTGCGGCAAAGGAAAAGAAGGCGCTGAAGGGGTCTGATGAAGACGGAGAAGAAGAGAGGAGGATAGTATGGGATAGAGGGGAGATGATCAGAAGATGGGTGGACGAGGAAGTAAGAAGAAGAGTAAGAGTGGCGGAGGCGAAGGGGAGGGCTGACCAGGAAGAGGAACGGAGAGGGAAGGAGATGGTGGAGGTAGAGAGGGTGGATGGTAAGAGGAAAAGGGGAGAGACGCAGAAGGAGGCAGAGAGAAGAGAGAGCGAGGAGAGTGAAAAGACAAGGAGGCTGAAAGAGAGGGTAAAGAGGTTGGAAGAGAAAAGGAAGCAAAGAGAAAGAAGGAAGAGGAATGTGGTTTGGAGGGGGTTAGATGGGGAGGATGCAGAAGAAAGGAGGGGTCTGATGGAAAGGGTGGCGGAGAAGGTGCTGGGCAAGGTTCCAAAGATTAGAAGGGTCTGGGAAAGGAGAGAGGTGGGAGGAAGAGAGGAGTTGATTGTAGAAATGGAGGATGAAAAAGAGAGAGCGGAGCTGTTAGAGAGGTATGGAGAATTTAGGCAGAGATGGGGGATAGGGGTAGACGAGGATCTGTCCATGGGGGAGAGGAAAGCGAGGTGGAGGCTGTTGGAGAAGGCAAAGAAGGAGAGAGGAAGGGGTAGAAAAACAAGGGTGAAAAACAGAGAATTTAGGTGGAAGGAAAGGAGATTGTGTGGAATGAGGAGGAAGGGAAATGGGAAAAGAAATAAGGGTAGAGAGAGCTGAGTAAGGGGAGAATGGGGGGAGAAGGGAGAGAAGAGGGCGAGAAAGGGAGAGAGGGAAAAAGATTGTAAAAGGCCGCAATGGTCAGGTCGTGGCAAGAAGGAGCTGGTTTCTTGGATGTATGCGGATAAGAGGGGAGTAGGACGAGGAGGGGAGAGAGGAGATAGAGTGTAAAAGGCCGCGATGATCAGGTTGGGTTAGGAGGGGTGTATGGTTGTAAAGGGTATGTCCCTGAAAAACGCCATTATATATGTAATGTACGTATAAAAATTTGTGCAAAATGTTGTAAGAAGTTAGGGATCGTTCCTGACGAAAAAAACGCCTTGTAAACCCTGCGGGGATAAACAATAAATTGCATACGTACATAATTAAAGCTACGAAAATAAATTGAGTTCCTTTAAATTTGAATTAAAATTCAGAAAGAATTTATTTAGAAAAAGGCATCAATCACAATATAGCCAATTATATAAAGATTTATTCGAAGAAAAGATATTATTTTATTTTATAATTTTGTAATTGCATCCTTTTTTTCAAATATATATCCCAATATACGTAATATTTAAAAACTTTTAGTAATTATTTATTTTAAGGATGATCTCATCGATTTTAATGAACATATGTTGTCAAGGTCATCCTCCTGAGTGACCTTCAGAAGGTTATAGCCGTCGCTCGTTGTTTATTAAAAAAATCATTGACAAAAAAAATTTGAAAAATATAGCAGTCATTTTAAGTATTGAAAGGAATAAACAACTAATATATATGTGAAAATAGTACATGTATGAACGAAGGAAAATCATTTAAAGCAGCAAATTGTTCATATATTGAATAGTCTTTTATTGAAAATAGAGCAGTTGGAGAATAAAAAAGTACTTATATACAATTTTATATGTTAGAAAACATAAATACCAAATAATATTCAAATGGCTCCGCGGATTAAAATTCAGTATAAAGAATAAAGCAAGGAAAACCGTAACAGGATGTCCGTGTTTTATTATTATTAATCATCATCAGTCCTATTACCCGTGCCCGAGCGTGGTGACTTCTCTTCATATACATGTGTTGCGTACGTGGATTATACACATTGTAGAAAAAAGAACTATTCTTTTAAATTTCGCGCCCTCACAGTAGGAAGTAATGCAGTGGCGCCAGGCGTGCGCCGCCATATCTTTTATATTTTTTAACAACGGTGAATGAGTCGTGCAGTCGCGCTAGAGCTACAAGATTGTACCGTTCTGTAATAAAAGATCTTGTAACAGATACAGAGAGTAATTCCGTAGATACCCAAATCTCCCGGATTTATAAGGAACACACATTGTATACGGGACCTAAAGTTTAACGCCGATTCCGAACGGATACATTTTTTTAGAGAAGTTCTCTTGGCAAGACATACTCTCAGTGGTTTGCCATTGCCTTCCGAAAGGAGAACGAGCAAATATAATTTTTCTAGCTCTACCGGCAATCGAATCTGGGATCTTTGGCTCAATAGACCACAGTGCGCTGTCTACTAGGCCACGCTCGTCCTTGTATGTTATTTTTAATAGACAAGTACGAGGGTCGTTCAGTGGTCCTTAGAAAATCCAAGAAATGGCGTTTGTAGTATCAAAAAAGGTTTGCTTTTAGTAAGCGTCATCTCTCACTAGACTGCTGTTAAAATCACAAGGTACAGTGTTTTCAATTTTGCACGAAAAATTGGGTGTGAAAAAAATCTCGGCAAGATGGGTGCCGCGTTTGCTCTCAGTGGAGAATAAACGCAATTGCGTGATTGATTCGGAGGCTGGTTTGCGGCTTTTCCGTCGCAATCCAGACGAGTGTCTGCGTTTCTTTATTTCCAAACTTGAAAAAAATGGCTCGGCGGAAAACGATTCACGTCGAACGAGGAGGTCATCGCCCAAACAGATGCCTATTTTGAGGACCTTCCGAAATTCTACTTTTTGGACGGCTTAAAAAAGTTGGAGAAACGCTGAGAAAAGTGTATCGAGCTAAAAGGATATTATGTTGAAAAATAAAAAAAATCTACCCAAAATAACTTGTTTTTCTATCTTTTTCTAAGAACTTATTGAACGATCCTCGTATTATTCCAACCATAGTAAATTGTGCGCCAACAAATCGTCAGACTTGAAACACACACAATTCTGGTTGAAGTAGTAAAATCCTCTCCTCCTAATTAAATCGTTTTAATTGGGGAGAAGGGGATTTTATGATATGGGATATGGCACATAGCTACATGCGAAAAATATAGGCATTTTGTTTGCGCATTATCTTTCGACACCGTATATATTTGAGAAGTACATATACAAATATTCAGTACACAACAGAGAGTTTACTGTTGTGTTTCGATTAAGCGTTAAAGTTTAAAGGTTAGGAAATCTGTCATATTGACGATATATCTGATTTATATTATAGCAATAGCATATTTAGTAGAACAAATGAATAATAATCCTTGGCTTGTGGTTCAAGATGTTGGTAATGCGAATACATGGCCTAAAATATTAGAAAAATGTTTTGGAATAAAAATTTCAACAATCACAATCGCATAATAAATAGTACAATAGTAAATTTTGCATTTAAATGCAATATTAGAGGAATTTTTACATAACATTTTAACTTTTTTACTTAAAAAAAAAGCATACATAAAGAAAGAAAACAATATCAAAGATACATATTTTTATTTAAATTACCAGATAATTCTTTCAATTTTAGTTGATAACTATATTAAATTAGTATATTTATTAAATGTTTTTTTAAATTTGTAGGAACTTGACGTCGTTATAGTGTTTATTTTAAAGAAATGTTAGATTCAAACTTTAATCCACGCTAAATCATTAAAATAAAAGTCTTTTTATTAAAGCAGAGAATAGTTGGTATATTGAAAAGTATATATGGAGGGGTAAAAACCACAGTGGTGTAAGTCAAATTTTTAAAAATATTTTTTTGTGTGCATAGATGCAATTTATGTATTGTATAGATTGGATCTGTGCACGCGAGAAAAAAATTAAAAAATTTGACTTACACCACCATGATTTTTACCCCTCCATATATACCTACGATATGTATATTGTATACAAGTACATTCAATATGTGTTATGTTTGTTTACATTTCTTGTGTTATTATTCGTGATAGTGTAGTCTCATACTTCTACTTAGAGTGTGACAATCCTACAGTGAGTAAACACGTTACAATATGAAGCTGTACGAATTTTTAAGAATTTGTGATAATTATGACAAACTTGTCGATTATTTAATAGACCATAAAGTTCTGCATAGTTCTGCGCGTTGTCCTAAATGCAACAGCCTAATGAATTTTAATTGCAATACATTATTATTTCGATGCTATAATGTTCAATATGTTCGCAACAATCATAAAAGCGAATCAAACAAAAATGCGATACTAAATTGATTGACAATACGTGGTTCTCACATGCTCATTTGGATTTACAAACGATATGTTGATTTATCGTATATTTTCTTAGGCCGCAACGTCAAAATTTTCTTGAATTCAAACTTGAACTTTCTTCATGCAGTATTGTTAATTGGTCGAATTTCTGTTGTGAGGTAATTTTTTAAAATAATTTCTTGTTTATTTTATTATTATTATTATAAAATCTATTCTTATTATTTTTATTACTACTTTTGTATATACATATTCTTTTTTTTATATAGGGGGGATCGGGGCTATCTGTCTTATACGGGGGCTATGTGTCCACAATACTGCTATGTGAGGTTTTAAGAGACAGACGTCTCTACCATTGTAACAAATAGTTTAAAAATGCTCTACGTAAGAGATTTAAACGTTGTTTGTTTTTTTGCGATGCTTTTCACAGACGCTATATGTATACGTTAAAAGAAAAGCGACAACAATTATTCACATTTTTCGACGGTCGAAGTTGTGCGACAGTAATTTAACTCAAAGTAAGCAGTTCATAATATTATCAATTAATATATAGTTATCAGGTGTGAGAAGCGTCAAATCTTAATTCCGCTTAATCTAAAATTGGCAACACGTTAAAGACTAAAAAACGTGACTGTCTGTCCTATTTTTGATGTCCACAATGTGTCCACACTTCAATGACAGATTGTTCTTTTATAAATAGACAATGGTGCGTAACTACAAATAAAAGACTTTCTTTAAGACAAATAAGGTAAATATATCCAATAAAATTATACTTAGAGTGATTAAAAGAATAAAAATCGAGCGAGAATCTTTTTGCAAAAACAGCGTTAGACTTTGGAATAAATGTTCGGACTCTCACTTGCTACTATAAAAAAGTGACCTACCAGCAGCTACTTGATCCTGCGATTCAAAAATCATCACCAAATTTTTATTTTAAAAATACACGTCAAGTTACATATGAGTTACACATAAGTTTGTCTTAAATTATTAAATATTTTCTATTTCAAACGCTGCCGAGAATAAAGTAAAGGCCATTGCACGTAACAAAGTTTTAGTCATAATCGTAAGGCCGCAAGAAAATAGACCAATCACAGTCGATTATTCTCTTTGAGCTCGAAGAAGTTTTGGAGGCAAGGAGAAAGGAAGGGAGTAGATTGAGGGTGAAAATGGACGAGGATAAATCTGTGGAGACGAGGGTAAGAGAAAGAGAGGAGAAAAAAAGGAGAAAAGAAAGGAGAGAGGAGGAAGGCGGGAGATGGAAGAGGACTGAGGAGGACGAAATTACGAAAAAGATGGAGGAGAGTCTGTTGATGGAGTCGGAGGAGGATGATAGGAAAAAAAGTAAATAAGGACAGTGAAAGAAGGAAGGAAAGCGCCGAACGCAAGGTGGGGAAGAACCGGACAAAAGCAAAGAGGCTCGCCAGGAAGGAAGGAGGCAGAGAGATGTGGAAATATGATGTTAGGTCGCTTGGATCATGGGTATAATGAATGTATAATTGGGTCGCGAGTATATATGTAAAGAGTTGGGTACGTCCCTGGAAAACGTCATATGAAATGTATGTGATTAATGACTGAATGTATAATTGTAAAGGTTTTTGGGAACTTTTTTTCTGAAAAAAAAAAACGCCTTTCGAAATAAAGATGATTGATTGAAATAAGAAATAAGAAATGAGAAATAAGAAATGAGAAATAAGAAATGAGAAATAAGAAATGAGAAATAAGAAATGAGAAATAAGAAATGAGAAATAAGAAATGAGAAATAAGAAATAAGAAATAAGAAATGAGAAATAAGAAATGAGAAATAAGAAATGAGAAATAAGAAATGAGAAATAAGAAATGAGAAATAAGAAATGAGAAATAAGAAATGAGAAATAAGAAATGAGAAATAAGAAATAAGAAATAAAATAAATACGTTTATTGACTCCCCTCAGGGTTGCAAGGCGTTTTGTAGGGACGTGCCCAACCCTTTATTCCATTCTTATCCAATAATACCCTTTCTTCTCTCACTTAACCCTTTGGACTAACGGCTTAACGTCTCTTTCCGAAAGAGACGGAGCCCAGTTTGCTCCGCACAAGAGCCTATCTTGCACGGTAGTAGTAATAGATAGATGTAGTTTTAAAATCAAATAAATCTATGAAATCTTTACATTGTGTCAATTAGATAAAGAATGTATGACAACAATTTTAAAACATTAAAAATTTTTTTAAAACAAGAGAATGTAAGATATTTGAATACAAAGTTTATATACAGAGTGTAAAGTTAAAGGCGTTACAAACTGTTATTTCTAAAGCTAAGGAAAATATGAAAATTTTGTTTCTTAGAAATAAGTCTGTAACACCTTTAGCTTTCATCGTGTATACTATTTATAAGATTCGTAACAATACAAAATGCGTGATATCAGTACAAAATTACTTTTTTCAAAAAAGGTAAAAAGAAGGCGCCAAGTACACGCGCAATCATAAATCCAAAAAATGTGCAAGTAGATACTTGTACATTGCTTCCTCATAGTTTTTAAGTGGGCAAGTAGAAACTTGCACATTGCTTCTTCATAATTTTTAAGTGTACAAATTATAAATTTGAACATTACTTCCTCACAATTTTCAAGTATGCAAATTATAAATTTGCATGTTGCTTAATCAACATTTTATTTCGTTCATAAAGCTTCCTCTTATGAGGAAGCCTATTTTTTTATGTATAATTATTAGTAGATATTTATTAATTTGGCTTCCTCATAGAGGAAATTTATGAGCGAAATAAAAGATTGATTAAGCAACGTGCAAATTTATAATTTGCATACTTGAAAATTGTGAGGAAGTAATGTTCAAATTTATAATTTGTACATTTAAAAATTATGAAGAAGCAATGTGCAAGTTTCTACTTACCTACTTAAAAACTATGAGAAAGCATTGTGCAAGTTTCTACTTGCACACTTTTTTATTGTGATAAGCTTTATTGCGACTTATATTTGTTATACTATTACAAAAATCAATTAAATAATTAATGTTTTTATTAAAATGATCCCTACTAATTGCGGATATTTCTTAATTTTTCCATTTTGTTTTATTTTTTATTTATACATTAGGGTAAGAATACGTCAGAAATATCACGATTTGGACGTGGTTTCCGGATTGATTTGCAAATTGGTAAAATTATAGTATTGGATAAGAGAAATTAAAAAATCAAAGGATTTTTGAAAATTTTGAAAATTGTAAAAGTTACGCCATGTTGAATTTTTTACTAAGTATTTTTTTAAGTATTAATATTTACGAAACTATTCATCGGATTTTAATAAAATTTAAATATGTTATACTTGAAATCATGCCCTTTTAGACTATTGCATTATTGAAAACAAATTTTTTAATTTTGACCAAAAAAAAGTAAAAATATATTTTGGAATCGTTTTTATTCGAACGGGACCAATTTGTCAGAAATTTTGTAAGATAATAAAATATTCCTTATAGTGTAACCTTTTTTAAAAAAAAAAAAATTGATGGAGACTAATAGGTTCTGAGATATCGCAATTTTCGTGAAAGCGTGCAGCACCGCGCCGCGCCGCGCGGCCCGCCCGTACAGTGCCACACGTAGTACAAGGTGCTTGTTCGAGCTTCGCTAGCGCCTAAGCTATTAACCTTAGAGTAGGGCTCTCACGGACTTTTTTATAGGAAATTTTATGCTCTACGAAAAAGGTCCAGTACAATTTTGTCGTAAAGTGCACCGTTTTCGATACGGAGGCGTTAATATGAAAACAATCTGAACATATTGGCAGGAAAAACTCAAAAACCAATCTCTTCGTTGGTTTCTTCTACCCCTATTTTATATATAATTTTTTAAATTTTGGTTGAAGACTAAACTTAACTTAAATGCAATCAAAGGTTCATATATGAAATTCACGAAAACAAAGTTGTTGTGCAAAAATTTTCTTATAAAAAAGTCCCGAAGAGCTCTAGTGTAAAGTTAATAGCTTAGGCACTAGTGAAGTCCGAACTAGCGCAAATGCATGCGTGGAAGAAATTCACAGGATGAGACAAAAGACGGCTTGGCTTGATACTTCATACGCGTGGGTAATTTATACGGCTTGGCCATGTATATATATATATATATATATATATATATATATATATATATATATATATATATATATATATATATTGTCACGACCTTTTCGCGCCCCGGACCGCTCCGGGACGTGTGTCGGATCAAAAGGAGGAGGAGAGGAGGATGTCAGGCCTCTCCGACGATTCCCTCGCACATCTGACGTTCCGCAAATCGAAAATCACCGTTGGGCGCCAGACGCGGCAACGCGCGTCCACGAAAATACAACGAAACCGCGAAAAATTCCAGACGCCAGACACAAGTACTTCGATGTGCGGGGAATTGGCCAGCTCGACCTAAGGAGTGGAAGCGGGGTGTAGAGGAGGGCGGCGCGATAGTCGGCGGGGTGACGCAAAATCACTAATCCAGATCATTAGAAAATAAAATAACAATGTTTATTCTGCTTGCGGTCTTCATTAAGCCGCGGTCAAGTGGCTGGATAACAATGCGGACGCCAGAAAAGAAATTAAGCGACGCTAGTAGCGTGGGCGTCAAAATCAACAGAAAGTCTCGAAATCTTACAAGAGACGCGCCGAGTGCGCGGATGAATCGGAGAACAGCAATAATGAGGAAATTTAATCGGAGTAAACGCGAAATAATAAGAATAATAACGTAGAAGAACGCGAAATAATGGTGTCATTAAGAACCGGAGTGACGCGAAATCCTAGTATAAGGAACGCGAAAGAACGCGAGATAGCCAGGGGTCACGCCCGAAGCGCGTGAATGCCACGTCTCGAGCCGTGCCGACGTTCTGTCGCCAGGTAACTCCGAATTCTAACGCGAGTATCTTAGCCTAACGCAAATCTTAATCTTACGCAAATCTTAATCTAACGCGAATCTTAATCTAACGCAAATCTTAATCTACCGCAGATCATTAATCTAACACGAATCTGACTCTAACGCGAATGTTAATCCGACGCACACGGTATCGCGACGCACAAGACCGTAGCTAACGCGAAAGTACGGATTTTCCGCGAGCAACCACGCGAGAGACAATACCGAACGCGAACATACGCAGTGGTACCGCGAATCTTACGGAACGCAATAACGATCCGACGCGAATCATACGGAACGCACCAAATCTAACACAAGTAAAACCCGAAGACGAAGTACAATCCACGCGAAATATCCGGGCGCGAGCGCCGTCGAACGTGAGCACTTCAACGCGAAGATTACCGGCACGCGAAATAGGCGAACATTCCAGACGCGGCCATTACCGCGTGTATGACCTACGTCCCGACCGGCGAGTTACCACGCAATAATCTATCGCGATCTCCAGGAGCGTTTCCGTGACTCTACCGTAATCCCACGGCCGCGATACCATTCCGAGGCCCCTCGCTCTCGATATCAATCGCCTAATTAACTCTTTGTCGGCGCGTGCCGCCGGTGACCGGAGGAATTTCGAGCGAGCGCGACCCGGAGAGCGGTATCGTGGTTTTACATGATTTCGACTAATATCGAGGCAACCTCACCGTTGATCCTCCTTTCTCGCGGCTCCTCGCCGTCACTCCAAATTGGAACAGGCGCCAGAATCGTCAGAAGGAACTCGAGAATTTTCCGTGACTAGCGCGACCAGTATTCGAGCGTACAACGGCTATCGAGGACGATTTACGAGTGCTCCCAAATTTTCGCTCGATCGCGGAATCGATGGCGCGCCCCACCCCGGGCGCACGCCGCCGCTCGACGCTATCGCGCGGACCAATTAGGGGCGAGCCCGCAAGCTCGCGGCGGATCCTTGCACAGGGCCGACGATCCTGCTCCCGCAGGGCGCTTCCCGTTTCTCCACGGGCACGGCAATTTCGCCGGGATCCTTCCCGGTCGGCGAGACGTTGACGCCCCCGCTTTTCTCGTTATGTCCGGGAACGGTGGCCATCCGTCCCGGAATTCCTGTCGCAGGTGCGGGGCAGGCGAAGTTCATTCCGCCCCGGCGTCCCGGGGCCCTGCCTCGAGGGGTCCGTCCGTCGCCGAATGATGTGCCGCGAGCGCTCCTTTCCGCGCTCCCTGCGCCCGCCGGCCTGCGAGTTTCGCCGTGGTCCGTCCGCGTCGATCGATAAGCAGCTCGATAATTCGTCCGTATAATTCCGCACTCCAATCCGCTCCTCAGGAACTCCAGTCTCAGCTCGGTGAGGCGCCACGCAATTTTACAAAATAACAAAAAAAGGATTAGGATACGAAAACGCAATTACAATTATGCCCCTGGAGATCTCTCGCTCTGCCTCGGCAAATCGTCCTCGAGCGCGAATTATCTAAATTCCGCGCCTTGTGACGGCGGCGGGGCGCTGCCACGCTGCAGCGAAACTGCAACGTCACAATATATATATATATATAATGTTATTACGGTAGTAAAAATACGATGAAATGGGCAGACAGCAAGTGTACGCAATTCCACGGAGAGAAATTCCGAAATCTGCACTTATCTTCGCTTTCAAATTACCCACGCGTATGAAGTATCAAGCCAAGCCGTCTTTTGTCTCATCCTGTGAATTTCTTCCACGCATGCATTTGCGCTAGTTCGGGCTTCACTAGTGCCTAAGCTATTAACTTTACACTAGAGCTCTTCGGGACTTTTTTATAAGAAATTTTTTGCACAACAACTTTGTTTTCGTGAATTTCGTATATGAACCTTTGATTGCGTTTAAGTTAAGTTTAGTCTTCAACCAAAATTAAAAAAATTATATATAAAATAGGGGTAGAAGAAACCAACGAAGAGATTGGTTTTTGAGTTTTTCCTGCCAATATGTTCAGATTGTTTTCATATTAACGCCTCCGTATCGAAAACGGTGCACTTTACGACAAAATTGTACTGGACCTTTTTCGTAGAGCATAAAATTTCCTATAAAAAAGTCCGTGAGAGCCCTACTCTAAGGTTAATAGCTTAGGCGCTAGCGAAGCTCGAACAAGCGCCTTGTACTACGTGTGGCACTGTACGGGCGGGCCGCGCGGCGCGGCGCGGTGCTGCACGCTTTCACGAAAATTGCGATATCTCAGAACCTATTAGAGTCTCCATCAATTTTTTTTTTTTAAAAAAAAGGTTACACTATAAGGAATATTTTATTATCTTACAAAATTTCTGACAAATTGGTCCCGTTCGAATAAAAACGATTCCAAAATATATTTTTACTTTTTTTTGGTCAAAATTAAAAAATTTGTTTTCAATAATGCAATAGTCTAAAAGGGCATGATTTCAAGTATAACATATTTAAATTTTATTAAAATCCGATGAATAGTTTCGTAAATATTAATACTTAAAAAAATACTTAGTAAAAAATTCAACATAGCGTAACTTTTACAATTTTCAAAATTTTCAAAAATCCTTTGATTTTTTAATTTCTCTTATCCAATACTATAATTTTACCAATTTGCAAATCAATCCGGAAACCACGTCCAAATCGTGATATTTCTGACGTATTCTTACCCATTAGTTTTTTATTTCTACTTTAAAATAATTTTTTAAATATATAAAAAGTTATTTTATTACTAAAATTATGAAATAATAAATTAATGGCACAAATGACGTTTTACAACCGACACAATGTTAAATCGATGTTGACTTGTGTAGTTCAGGCTACATGGTCCATATATAGATTTGAGAATATAAGACTGAAGAATATAACAGATTTAGAATTGAATAAATTGCGACTGGTTTGGCGCAATTTTTCTAATTTTATTATATTTTTAAGTCTTTTTTACCCGTATTTTATATATAATTCTTTAAGATTTGGTTGATTAGTTCTTGAGACATCCCGTCTTTTTATTAAAAACGTTCAATAAATTTATTTGATCGTAATCTGTAAACAAAACACTGTTGCTGCTAAGGTGACGACAAGCGTCTTGAACATTCAAAGGAGTATGAATGTGTTAAGAATTTATGAAACTTGACAAGTATTAGACGAAATTGTAGTTATTCTTTAATTAAATAAAGATTAGAAGAGTCCGAGCGTAAGTAAACAGAAGCACGTCTGTCGAGCGCGTCTGCTGATTTCTGAATTTATTTGCCGCTGCATCGCCCTGGGGCGACTTTGTTACAGGTTTTCTGCAAGCGAAAAATTGCAATTTTATTTGGAGACAGAAGCAGCAGAGGTACCGCAGAGGAGACGTTTTTCCCAGAGTTTCTAAGGCGGAGAAAGCTTTGGAGGTTAGGGAACAATAAGGGAAACCAGCTGCCGGGTTCGCAAACCCATCAGATAGCGAACACCAACGGCCCGGGGGTGCCTCCGATATAGAGAGGTTGAGAGACGCAAGTCGCGACGATAAAGTGAACAGTGAAGGGGGAGCCACCGAGCGGTATTAATGAGCAATACAGGAGAAGGCACGGAAAGGCAAAAAGAGGCAAAAAAAGAAAGGAAGGCCGATCAACGCAGTACACCTTGGAAGGCAAAGGAATAACAGCGAATCGATTGTTGACTCGTTTAAGAGGAAGAGGGAAGAAGAGGAAGATAGGATAAGAACAGAGAAGGAATTACTCGAGAAGTTTGAAAAATCAAGAACAGTGGGCAGATCACCGCCAACTAAGAGAACAGGAGTAACATCAGGAGCAGAAAGGACGCAAGAGGAGATGAATATAGAAAACGAAAAAGAGGAAGACATGGATAAACTAGATAAATTAACGGAAATCATGATAACAATTAAGAAAGATACAGAAGAGATAAAAAAAGAAAACAAGGCAATAAGATCGGAAATACAAGACTTAAGAGAAGAATGGAAAAAGAAACAAGAGGAGTGGGAGAAGGAAAAAAGGACATTGGAAGACAGATTGAAGAAACTGGAGATCAAAGAAGAACAAATGGAGAAGAAAATGACGAGAATGTTACAACTGGAAGAGAGAGAGGAAGAAAGAGAGAGAAGAGAAAGGAGAAACAATATTACTCTGAAAGGAGAGGATTTGCCAAAAGAAGGTCCACCCAAGGGAACGATAGAACATATAATGAGATACGAACTGCAAGTAGAGGTGGACGTGGAGAACGCGTATTGGATAAGAAGAGAGCAGCGAGGAAGAATGCTTGTAGCGAGACTAAAAAGCTGGCAACAGAAAAAAGAAATACTGGCAAAGAAAAGTAAATTGAAGGGCAAGAAACTGTATATTGACAATGATTTAACAAAGAAGGAAAGAGAGGTACAAAAGGAGATAGTAGAAATTGCGAAAATGAAGAAAGAGCGAGGAGAACAAGTGAAGATAGGCTACAAGAAACTAATGGTCAACGAAAGGACTTTTATATGGAAGGAAGGAGAAGGACTGAGAAAGTCTTTTCAGAACAGGCAAAACCCTGCAAACCGATAAAACAATAACGGCCCGGCATAACATAAAAGAATGTAAGGACGGTAAGAAAACACAAAAAGAGATTAGGGCAATGTTTTGGAACACGGCAGGAATCGCAAAAAAAGACAAAGAGTTTTGGGACTATGTACGAGAATTTGACATAATTAACTTCACGGAAACGTGGATAGAGGAGAAAGGTTGGAAGAAAATGGAAGCCCTGATGCCAAAAGAATACAACTGGGTAATACAGTACGCAGTAAGAGACAAGAAGAAGCAAGGAATAATTAGCTACAGTGCAGAAATCAACGGAGAAAAATGGAAAATCATCTCAATCTACAATAGGGAAGGCAAAAAGAAGACACTGGAGGAACTGGAAGAAATAATCGAAGGTGAAGGAAGGAAGAAAATGTTAGTGGGAGGAGATTTCAACGCCAGAACAGCAGAGAAAGGAGAACTATTATGGGATGGAGAAGAGAAAGGAAGCAAGAGGCACTCGAAAGATAAAATAATGAATAAACAAGGAATCGACCTATTGGAAAAAATAGAGAAGATGGGACTAGGTTTACTAAACGGAAACAAGGAAGGCGACGATCAGGGAGAATGGACATTCACAGGAGCAAAAGGAAGCTCAGTAATAGACTACATAATTTGCAATGCGGAAACATGGGAAGAAATAAAGAGCTTCAGGATAGGAGAGAGGACAGAATCAGACCACCAACCGTTGGAAATAGAACTGTAGGCGACAACAGAGGAGACAAGAAAGAAAGAAGAACTAAAAGAGATAGAGATAGAGGACTGGTCCGAAGAAGGAATAAGAATATACCAAGAAAATCTAAAGATGAGGAAAGCAGAAAAAGAAGAAACTCAAGAAGAATGGGAAGAATTAGCAGAAGAAATTCGAAAAGCAATAAATAAAAAGAAAGTCAAGAACAAAACGCAAATTATAGGAAAGAAACCTTGGTGGGACAAGGACTGTAGAAACAGCAAAACGAAACTGAATAGATCACTCAGACAAATGAAAAAAGGAAACATAGAAAGAACAGAATACATAGAGGAAAAACATAGACACAACAAGCTCTGCGAAACGAAAATGAAAGAGGAAAGAGAAAGAGAGCAGACCAAAATCGCAGAGTTACAAAATGAAACAGAAATGGAGATACATAAAAAAGGAGAGAGGCCGACGAGAAAAACCAGATGAAAGCATTGAGGAACAAAAATAAAAAAGACACTTCATGGAGCTACTGGAGGGGAGAGAGACGAGAGGGAACAATGATACACGAAACGAGCAAGAGGCAGGAGGCAGCCAAGAAGAACCTCGAGAAGAAGAAACAAAGGAAGAGGGAGAGGAAATCACAGAAGAAGAGATGGAAAACGCAATAAGAAGACTCAAGAAAAAGAAAGCAACAGGCGAAGACAGACTAAAAAACGAAGTGTGGTTGAATGCAGATAAGGAAACAAAAGAAAAACTGAGGAAAATAATAGGGAGAATATGGAACGGAGAGAAACTGCCAAGAGGATGGAAAGTGGGTATAATATACCCAATACACAAAAAAGGAGACAGGAAAGAAGTGAAAAATTACAGAGGAGTAACATTACTGGACACGGCATACAAAATCTATGCAATGATTCTAGAAGAGAAACTGAGGAAGGAAGTCGAAAGATTGAAGCTACTCCCAGAAACGCAAGCAGGATTCAGAAAAAAGAGAAGCTGCATAGACAACATATTTGCACTGAAAATAGCAGCAGAAAAAACGATAACAAAAAAGAGGGGAAAACTCTACGTCTTCTTTGCAGACCTGAAGGCAGCGTTTGATAAGGTGAACAGAAAGAAACTATGGAAGGTTCTGGAAGATCGCGGCATAAACAGGAAACTAATCGACAGAATAAAAGGTATTTATGAGGAAACGATCAACAGAGTAATTGTAGGAGACAAGTGCACAGAAGAGTTCTGGACGGAGGGGGGGCTGAGGCAAGGATGCCCACTGAACCCGCTCCTGTTCATAACATTTATCGCGGACGTGGAGGACTTTCTAAAGAAAAGACAGAACGGAGGAGTAAGACTGGGAAGAAAGAAAATATGTACCCTGGCGTACGCAGATGACCTAGCGATGATGGCGGAGACGGAAGGAGAAATGAAGAAAATGCTGAAAAGCCTAGAAAGATATTTAGAGGAAAAGGAACTGATATTAAATGTAGATAAATCCAAAATGCTGGTTTTCTGTAAGAAAGAGATAATTAAACAAGAAAGGAACTGGAAATGGAAGGACAACAGGATAGAAGAAGTCAAGGAGTTCAAATATCTGGGGTTCACATTTAAGAAATGCAACACCGATGAAGCACACATAAAAGATATAGTAAGAAAAGCAGCAGCAGCCATGGCACAGATTTGGGGAATAGGTGAAAGGAAATTTGGAGGAGACTTTGACAGGAGAATGATGATGTTTAATGTCATGGTCAAAAGCATACTCTTATACGGAGTAGAAATATGGGGATGGAAAGAATGAAAGGAGATAGAAGCACTTCAAGAAAGATACATAAGATGGATATTAGGTTTAGACAGATGCACGCCAGGCTATATAGTCAGAGAAGAAACAAAGATAGAACAAATCAGTATAGAAGCTGGAGGAAGAGCTCTAAAATACCAAGAAAAAGTAAAAGAAATGACTGAAAACGAAATACTGAGAGAATGCAGAAGAGAAATTAGCAATATAGAATGGGAGAAGACACAATGGGGCGGCCGGATGCAGAAGTTTTACGAGGAGGGCGGATTAAACCAGTGGGCAAGAGAGGCAAAAGAGAAACAGGGAAAAAACACGACAGAAGAATGGACAGCCAACTACAAAGAGAAGAAATCGGAAGAAAGAAGAAAGAAGACGGAGGGGTCGAAATCAGCGAAAGAATACAACAGGTGGAAAACAAGTGAAAGAGCGAAATACTTGGAGTGCAAAGGAAAAGGCATAAAGATGAAAACAATCGCAAGATTCAGATGCGGAAACGAATGGAAAGGTAATAGACACTGGGAGGAGGAAAACAAGAAAATATGCAGGTTGTGCGAAGAAAGAGAGGAATCCTGGAACCACATACTAAGGGAATGCCCGGAATCAGGAACAGCCAATCCGAGCGAAGAATTTATAATGGCAGAAGATGGGAAAGGAATAGAATGGATGCTGAAGTTGTGCAATAAAAGGAAAGAGAGGGAAAAACTGAAGAGACAATAAAGGAGCGTAGAAAGTAACATAGTAAT
Organism: Temnothorax unifasciatus; assembly: GCA_030770225.1. Taxonomy (NCBI): domain Eukaryota; kingdom Metazoa; phylum Arthropoda; class Insecta; order Hymenoptera; family Formicidae; genus Temnothorax; species Temnothorax unifasciatus. The sequence continues at coordinate 37,357 of JASTWK010000464.1, read as the reverse complement.
ATAGGAGATGTAAAATATGATTAAGCAAAATACATAACATGTATCCCGAGAAGGGAAGCATTATCCTAAATAAAAAAAAAATAATAAATAAATAAATATTAAATACTATTCTTTTTAAATTTAACATATCTTTGAGATGCTGTGATGTATATGTGTCCAAAATTATTTTTCTAATACCAAAATTAGTGGCTGCTATAATTTTGGTATTATAAGTACGGATTATGGCTTAATTGTCTAGATCATGCCCCGATCTTGGCTTAATTGTCTGGATTGTCCCTCGATCTTGACTCAAATCATGCCCCAATCTTGGCTTAATTGTCTGGATTATGCCCAAATCTTGGCTTAATTGTCTGGATCATGCCCCGATCTTGGCATAATTGTCTAGATCATGTCCCGATCTTGGCTTAATTGTCTGGATTATGACCCGATCTTGACTTAATTGCTTGAATCATACCGATCTTAGGTCATGATCTGATCTAGACAATTAAACCAAAAATATAATAAAACTATAAATAGCCCGATATTTCAAAATTTGCCACACATATTTCTAAAAAAATGATGGACCTTTGATCGCGTATAAAAATGGATCTAATCAATCAAATCTTAAAGAATTATATATGAAATAGGGGTAGAAAAAACTGAAAAATATAATAGAATTAGAAATAAATCAACATCTCAAACATCAAAAGACACGGTAGTGTCTTGCGCCAAGTACGCGCGGAGCGAGACGCACCGTGACTGTTTTACGCGAACGCACGAGTTGCGAGTACCCGAGATTTTGAGATCTCAATAACGAGTGAACGGATCAAGTTCTAAGTAGGCTTGATCGATAGCTTGGGGTCGATTTGGGGGGGGGGGTATGCCTCTTTATTTTTCGCTACGTGCTCTACGGAGATATTATGAAGCAAAGTCTGAAATGTTAAATTTTACAATTAAGGCCCTAAGCAAAATGGCTGTCTTGGCAGTGTTTTACTGTACTGTGTAGTATTGTGCGTTACATAAGACAAAGACTTAAGGCATAAAACACTGCCAAGACAGCCATTCTGCTTAGGCCCTAAGAAACGTGGTCGTCGTGTGACGTACGGCAAAATATTACGATGCCGCTTGTTACGGCCACGAAGCGGAGAGTAACAATAACGCCAGAATTATTACAAACTTATTGTAACTTTAATATACTGTATTATTCCGTTATACATATACACATCTATACATGTACAATATTGAGCGATCAAACCAATAACAATCGATAGTCTTGATCGGCACGCGACGCTCTCGGATAATCACGCGCTGGTCACGCGTATTTCGGTAGTCCCTTACCCCGGGACGCCACCAAACGAATAGTATAAATACGGGCCCTGTAAGTCGGGGACCGACACTCTTGATTTCGGTCTCGATGAGAATTCAAATTCGATTCGTACTACCGAGAGCATCGCGAGCCGAGAAATAACTTAGCCGTGAGCGCGTTTGCTGACGAACGGACTTAGCCGCGAGCGCGTCTGCTTCGGAGCGCCGTGTCATTATTGTCGCCTGCCGTTTTCTGTAAAATACCAACGAAAGAGAGGCAGTGATAAACACAAGTTGCATTGAGACAAATATTCTTGATTTACGTATGATTTACCTATGACCCATGTAGGGTTTGCCGAACTAGGCAACGTGGCTATTGTTCGGTGCGTTATCGCGTATCCGAAGTTTAGGCGCCAATATTCGGCCAATATTCGGCCGAAAATCTTGTCCCCAACATTGGTGATTCTAATCAAGGCCGATATTTGGGTTAACATAGATGAACCGACTTTGGCATACGTAAACAAAGCCAATGTTTGGGCCAAGATTGGAGGTCCAACGCTGGCAGGTTGATTTTCAACCATTGTTCGGAGCACCATTGACTAACCGATCTTGGCATATTTAATTGAGGCCAATACTTAGCTTGAGATTGAAAGCCCAATACTGGCACATCAATTTTCTAGTTATTATTTGGATCAAGTTAACTAATTTTGGATGACCGTTAACTAATTTACCTTAGTCTATTTTTCTGATATCAATATTTGGAATACCAATAAGATTGGAAGGCTAACATTTGGTCTGTTCTTTTTCGCTACACTTCTAAATTAGTGCGATAAGATGGAATAAGAGAAAATATATTTGTTTTATTCTAATTTACTGCTTTAGTGCAGAAGGGCAACAAAAAAAGACAGGCCAATTGTCACATTGCTTTTCGGCCATTGGCTGGATCACTGTCTAACCTATTTTGGCTTACTGAGCTGAAGCTAATGCGAGGTGAAGAATTAATATAGGGTATGATCAATGTGTATAGATCAATAATATATATACGCAAAAATATATCAAATTTGTCATGTCGTTGAAACACCATGGATGGTTGGACTACGTTAAAACCTATCTTGGCAAGTCGGATATAAGTCAAGATTGGCCTGCGATTGATAAACCAATTCTCAATTTATTTAAGATTTATTACAGATTTAAAGCAATTTGGATTAAGCTCGATCAATTAATTTTTACCTGTAAGATCGGTTCTACAATCAGTCGTACGTCGGAATCGGATGTCGGAACTTAGCCGATGGTTCAATGAAGAAAATTTGTTTGCAAAAACGAAATTCTCTTATTGGTCCATCGGTTACGTCCCGACATCCGACTGCAACATACGACTGATTGTAGACCAGGCCTTACAGTATCATAACCTAAAAGTAGTGACGTAGAGTATATTTTCACTCTGTAAAGGTAGAAGCACATAAAATTGCAGGAGCCATGAGCAGAATGCAGTAGAGTCGCAGAAGCCATATGCGCATGCGCTATGGTATCTGCATTCTGCCCCTGGCTTCTGAATTTTCAATCTACATAAACTATGCTTATGTACTTTTGTGTAGATTGAAAATTCAGAAGCCATGGGCAGAATGCAGATACCATAGCGCATATGGCTTCTGCGACTCTACTGCATTCAGCTCATGGCTCCTGCAATTTTATGTGCTTCCACCTTTAGTATTTTTATGAACAAAACGCTATTCAAAGTGCTGTAATTGTTAAGTTGATTTGAATATTTTTTTTTCATTTTTTTATTGTTTAAAAACGTTTGTTTTCTCTCCAGATTATTCAGTAAGTGCCAAAACGTGTACAATTTTCATTACACATGGCATCAAACGGAGCTTATAGCCAGAAGAAATATCGTCGATTGAAGAAAGAATTTGTTCAAGCAAAGGAAAAATATTCGAATGAAACAAATAAGATTTCTGCTCATTACGAGGATCAGCCTGGTTCAAGTAGTATACTGAACACCAAAAGTCGTACAAGTGATGAGAGTTCTTCTGACTATGAAAGTTTAATACCTGCATCAATATATTCGTGGGAAGAAATGTCTGGATTATCTAACAGTTTCGAACATTATTTGAGTATTTCTAGTACAGACAGTAATAATACTGGCCAAAATTTATTGAATAATGCTATGATTGAAGATGTTTTCACTAATGATCAGAATATTCCACCTAATATTGCACTAAAATTAACCAATTGGACTCTACGTAACTTAAATACTTTACTTCTTAACGTAGTTTCTGAGCTATTATTGATATTGAGAGAAGAAGGTTACAATCTTCCAAAAACAGCTCAGGCTTTACTTGGTACTCAACATCGTCGAAAATTACAAGTTATGCAAAGTGCTAAAGGTAGCAGTGGTAAATTCATTTATTTGGGAATTAAAAATGGTCTTCAAAAAATTATTTCTCCTCAAGTATATACTGAAAATAAAATATCAATTTTAATTCACGTTGATGGAATGCAAATTTATAAAAGCTCCAAAATTGTTGTTTGGCCTATTGTCATAAAATTGTATCATGAAAATTATATCTCACATCCTTTCGTTGTTGGAATCTTCGGCGGTGATTCCAAGCCTCATTGTGTACAGGAATTTTTAAATGATTTCATTACTGAAGCCAACGATTTAATTCAATGTGGAGTGGTATTAACAAATAAATTGTATTTATTTGAAATATTGGGAATTGTAGCAGATTCTCCAGCAAGAGCTTTTCTTAAATGTTGTAAAACACCTGGAGCTTATTATGCCTGCGAGAGATGTGAAACTTCAGGTATTTCTGTCGGAGAAGGTCGAAAACAGGTACGTGTTTATCCAGACATGAACTGCACTAAACGCACAAAACTTTCATTTGAAAGACGTAAACAGCCAAAACATCATCATGTGGATCCAACTCCATTGCTGGAAATACACAATTTTGATCCTGTTAAAATGATGATCCTTGATGGCATGCACCTTTTTTACTGTTGCATAATGAAATGGCTTTTAGAGAAATGGATTCTGTCAGGAAGTCCACACCGTCTAAAGGCAGCTAGCATCAAACGTATGCAAGAGTTATTAACAGCAGTAACACCTGACGTTCCGATTGAATTCCAACGTAAAAAATTTGATATTTACTCAGTGTCAAATTGGAAAGCGACACAATATCAATTTTTCCTCCATTATTGTGGGCCTGTGATTTTGAGAAATATTTTGCCGCAGAACTACTACCAGCACTTTTTGTTGCTATACACTGCTTGTCGTATTCTCGATAATAAAGACTTGATTACCACAGATGTTGATCTTGCAGAAGAATTCTTGAGAAGGTTTTTTTATCTTTTACCTTCTATCTATGGAGAAAAATCGCAAGTTTTGAGTATGCATAACGTAATTCACGTATTAGACGATGTTAGACACTTTAAAGTTCCTGTGAGTGAGATATCAGCTTTTTGGGAGAATTACATCGGTATTTTTAAAAAATTAATTAAATCACCCTTAAAACCTTTAACACAAATAGTGAATAGGTTGGCTAAATTAGAGAAAAATGATTCAGTTAAAGTGCAACGTCGAGCTATTGTTCAAGACCTTGTAATAGATGAATCATCTGGAATTGTTCAATACCATCAGCAAGAATTTGCAGTTGTGTCACGTGTGACTTTATATGGAGTCACTTTAAAACCATCTCATCCCAATAACACTGTAGTTGAAGAATGAAAATATTTTTTCAATAACTCGTATTCTGGTTGAAAAAGAAAGGAGTAAAGAGCTAGAAAATATCTATATAACAGGTTATGAAGAGTCTTCAAGTCAAAGTTTTTTCACCATTCCGACACACTCGGAAAATATTGGGCTTAAGAAAATAAATGAATTTTCAAAGAGAGAAGTTATTATTCTTTCCTCAAATATAAAGTACAAATGTGTCCTTCTAAATAAAATGGATGGCATTCAGTGTGCAATTTCTTTATTACATGCATATTATTTACACAATTAACAAGTGTGGATAGATGTGCTAATAAACAAAAAAAGAGAGTAGAAAGAGTGACTGAAATTGATGACCCAGTGGGCGCATCTGGATGTATCCAATGTCTCATGATCTAGCCGCTTTGCCACGCGCCATGCGTTTCATTATCACCGCCATATTCAACGCCGGTCACCAGTCTGTTAGAACACACAAATACGCAACTGGAAATTTAAACTCTTTATGATCATTTTGAGGTAATTAATGTGATGAGCGATATTTCGCGGGCTTTGTTGCGGATTCGGATCTCCCGCCGAATTCCACGAGATGTCGGCGCCACCGGTACGCGGTAACCAATGAGAGCTCGATAACGGACCAATCGGCGCCCACACGTGCGAAAGAGACGAGCCGCCAAAGGCGCCGGCGCCGAGCTGAGTACACGCCGTACACCGTACATGTGCTCACGTGTTGCCATGTCTACGGAACGTTTATTGTCACATAACGACGAGCACGCAGTTTCAACGATCCACGAATGAAGAATTATACATCGAGTTTCGTATAAACGGATTTATTTTCACAGTCCCGTAACAAGGTAAATTGCTTACATTAAATCATTTAGTTTTACAAATATTGGCTACGTTTACACCCTGAATTTAGGCCGCGGTCTATACCTTAAATTTGACCTAAATTATTTAGGCCGCCTGCTGTAAACACTTGATAGGCGACCGGACCTGGCTTCAGGTCAGGCCGCGTATTTTAGTGACCCAACCTGAAATAGGCCGTTATCATTTTAGTACAGGAAAATTAGGATTTTTCTGCGGAATAATTCGCATGTAGCTAAATTTTGGCATAGACCTTTATTTCGTCATTAAAAACAATATGTGAAAAGTCCCCATCGATGTGACACCTGCTAAAAATTTTACAGAGGGTCAAAGGTAAAGAAAAACAGTTTTTCGCGAATATTTCTTTATTCATTAGTCCTACGGCAAAAATAGTTATTACAAAATTTGTAGCTTATAAAATTCTCTACAAAAAATGTTCTATAAGTTTTTTTGTACAAGCAATACTTTTCACGTAATAAATTTTGCAAGATATGCGCTGCGCGGTAAATTTACGGAGCGCGCTGACAGACGTCAAACAAATTAAAGCGTCGCACGCGCGCACAAAAAATGTCATAACTTTTGAACAAATCATCGTACAGAAATGATCGAAGAATCGTTGAAAAGCAGAAACTTTCAGCTTTTTAATGCAATTTGGTTCGTTATTCTATAATAATTTTTGAAAATTCTACGATGGTTTAAACAAATTGTTACATGCATTTTTTGCCTTTTTTCATAAAATCAGCCACAAGTAGGTTCCAAACTGTTAAAAAAAAAAAACGCCAGCAGGATATCATAGTATATACTTCATACTTTGACCCTACCAGAGGAAAAAAATTACAAAAATTTTTTGCTATAAAATCAAGCTATTGACATTTTCAGTAATTTTTAAAATTTTTGATGAAACGTTAAAATTAAAATTGTCATAACTTGGCGAAAAATTGCGCTAGAAAACTTTTTCAAAAAGCAATCGAAAGCTTGAAATGTCTACTTTTAAGTCCTACATCGCAATAATCCGCCATTTTTTTGAATTTTTATTTATTTATGTAAATATACGAGTTGTCGCAAAAAATCCTGTTTAAACAAAGGACTATATGTTTATTTATAGTAGTTTTGTATAAAAACTTACATTTCTCAGAGATAATGCACTGTTTTCCACACCACCTCGGAGGTACAGTGCTAAGCGCGTTTTTTTTAACGTGGTGTCCCCATTAGGCCTAATCTACTGTTTTTCTAAGAGAAATGAAATAAATCAATTTCCATGGCAAACATTCTTTTGTAAACGTGAAAAACACAAATTTTGCTATTAAGTCTCTGCTTCTTCTTCAGTTCCCTCCCTTGGCTCGATATCCATAATTTCCGCGTCAACATCTTCAATTTCCAAGGCTTCCGCCAAGAAATCTGCAGGTTGGTCTTCATAGCTGTCGATATAGCAATCTTCGATTGCATCAGGTGCTGTGTTGAGGCAAGACTGGCCATGGCAATGTCCACACACTGCTGAACATTTTAAACCCATTTTCCTGCAGCCACAGTTAAATCCGCAACTTTTTGAGCAGTTGCAAAAAATGGAGTTTAATAGAGTGTCCGGAGCAGGTGGTAGCAGAGATGGAATTGGCTCCAAAGTATTATTCCTTCTTATCCATCCCCAATTTTCAGGATTGAGATCGTTCCCGAGCCACGCTTGCACTTGATAGTACACCCGATACAAATGCTGTTGAGCAGCACTAGATGTTGGTGGAAGAGTAGATAATTTCACTGCCTTAGTAAGTCGCGTTGATTTAGCAAAACAATAATACCTGAATATATCTATCGATTCCTCATTATGTGGAACGCCATACATCGCCAAAAGAAAGCGTACTCCATTAATAAAAATTAATTCTGGCTCAACAGCATTTATATCGGGTGTACTATCAAGTGAAAACATGGCTTGAGAACGATCTCAATCCTAAACACTGAAGATGAATAAGGAGGAATGATATTTTTTGGAGTCGATTCCATCTTTGCTACCACCTGCTTCGGACACTCTGTTAAACTCCATTTTTTTCAACTGCTCGAAAAATTGCGGATTCAACTGTGCTGCAGAAAAATGGGTTTAAAATGTTCAGCGGTATATGGACGTTGACATGGCCAGATTTGCCTTAACGCAGCACTTAATATAATCAAAAAATGCTATGTCAGCTACGAAGACAAATCTTCAGATTTCTTGACGAAAGCCATAGAAATTGATTTGCTTTATTCCTCTCAAAATAACAGTGAATTAGACATAATGGGGACATCACGTAAAAAAAAACGCGCTTACCACTGTACCTCCAAGGTGGTGTGAAAAACAGTGCATTATCCCTGAGAAACGTAAGTTTTTATACAAAACTACTATAAGTAAATATATAGTCCTTTGTTTAAACAGGATTTTTTGCGACAACTCGCATATTTACATAAATAAATAAAAATTCAAAAAAATGGCGGATTATTGCGATGTAGAACTTAAAAGTAGACATTTCAAGCTTCCGATTGCTTTTTAAAAAAATTTTCTAACGCAATTTTTCGCCAAGTTATGACAATTTTAATTTTAACGTTTCATCAAAAATTTTAAAAATTACTGAAAATGTCAATAGCTTGATTTTATAGCAAAAAATTTTTGTAATTTTTTTCCTCTGGTAGGGTCAAAGTATGAAGTATATACTATGATATCCTGCTGGCGTTTTTTTTTTAACAGTTTGGAACCTACTTGTGGCTGATTTTATGAAAAAAGGCAAAAAATGCATGTAACAATTTGTTTAAACCATCGTAGAATTTTCAAAAATTATTATAGAATAACGAACCAAATTGCATTAAAAAGCTGAAAGTTTCTGCTTTTCAACGATTCTTCGATCATTTTTGTACGATGATTTGTTCAAAAGTTATGACATTTTTTGTGCGCGCGTGCGACGCTTTAATTTGTTTGACGTCTGTCAGCGCGCTCCGTAAATTTACCGCGCAGCGCATATCTTGCAAAATTTATTACGTGAAAAGTATTGCTTGTACAAAAAAACTTATAGAACATTTTTTGTAGAGAATTTTATAAGCTGTAAGTTTTGTAATAACTATTTTTGCCGTAAGACTAATGAATAAAGAAATATTCGCGAAAAACTGTTTTTCTTTACCTTTGACCCTCTGTAAAATTTTTAGCAGGAGTCACATCGATGGGGACTTTTCACATATTGTTTTTAACGACGAAATAAAGGTCTATGCCAAAATTTAACTACATGTGAATTATTCCGCAGATTTGACATTTTTTTGTTTAATTTCCCTGTACTAATTTGATGTAAACGCGCGATCACGCGCGACGCGTCCTAAAAGCTTTATTTGCTTGTTCGGATTCGCTGCAGTTCAGGGCGATCCCAAATACGATCCCGTCAATTTTTAGGTCTCTTTTGGTATAAACGAATAATGACTAGACCTACTTCGGGTCACAATATAGGTCAGGCCGCGATCAGGTCGCTGGGTGTAAACGTAGCCAATATGGGAAAAGAATTTGAGCTCAATTGTCTTAATAAATAAAAGAAATAAACCCAGTGTAAATTGGACGGCCAAAAACATTGACATGACGACACTCGCCTTACTTATTGTTAGTATTCCGGTGGAACAACATTCGCGTGTTATTAGTGGTTTCATGAGAGACCCGTCATAATTACTACAGCTTATACATGCTTTCGTTGTAATTAAAATACAAGATCATACACGGTAGAATAATGCCCGGTTTCTTCACCGTCGGATAACTTTATCCTTAGGTTAAATTCACTCTTCGTCTCTTTCTAAGAGTTAGATTAGAAAGAGACGAAGAGTTTATCCTAAGGATAAAGTTATCCGACGGTGAAGAAACCGGGCATTAGTGATGCTCTTTTACGTAAACAAAAATTATAAATGTAAACATTGTTCGTTATAAGCTGAAGCTTTCATTGACTGCATTCAGCAAAGAAAATTACTTCTGTTGTAAAAACTGTGAAAAACTTGTAAAAATTGTTCAAATTATAATTTTATGTATATGGAATATTAAGTGCAATTCACGTCTGAAACGTAGATTTCTCATGACATTTGTTACTGTTCGTCTTTGATGTATTTTACCATCATAACTTCTAACAGTTTTCACTTCTTTTTTTTAATATAAATTATTTTTGTATGAATTTTTGTGTTCTATAAATATTTATTTCTTTTTTAACTTTTTAGACGTTGTAAAAAAATTAAGGATGACATCTGGCAATTTAAATTTCAAGCATTTATTTGCAATTTTGCAATTTAGAAAAACGAAAAAAACTACAAAAATACCCATTGACCTTGTACCTGGAACATGGGTATTTCGCTCAGGAGTTAATGAGCAATGGTTTTCAAAATACCCTCCTAAAGAAGATTGGGGTTTAGCAAAAGAGTGGACAAAAATGTTAAAAACTCCTGTAGCACACTGGGGCATATATAAAGCTAAAATTCTTGGTTACGCTGGTAAATATGAATACAAATTGCTGCATGTAAAAATAGATATTGCAAACTAAGTTGAGATATAGGTTTGTTTACTTATTTTTTCTTTTAATTTTTTCATGTAATTATTAGACGACTGGGAAAAAGCAGAGGAACGCTTGGAAAGAGCTTACACACGCAGGAATATTAATTCAGATATAGAGTATCAAAAAGATTCAGTTAAACCCACTGTACTTATGTTAGTACGAGTGAAACAAATAAACTTCTTCAAAACAGATCATTCATGAAAAATAGTATTCCCAGAAAAACATTGCAGACTCAAAATTATATTCACGACAATGCATCACAAATAGAAAATATAAGGAAGTCAAAAGAATCTGCTTCAGATTCGAGTAGCGATTCTTTACCTGTAGCACAGGCAAGAAGCAAATCTAAGAATAAAGGTAATTTGAATTTTCTTTATTTTTTTGGAAAGTTAACACTAAATTTTCTTATATATATATATATATATTTTTTTTTTTTTTTCGAGGAAGAGAAGACTTAAAAAATAAGAAACGAAAGATCTCTAAATAAAACTTAAAATAATTTTTGATGAATTAGATGAATTAAATAACATGCGGCTCTTCGTTTTGTGTTAAAAGTTTTTTAGTAACTTCTTATTCATAGTTTCTTTTTATTCATTTATTTATGGGATAATTAGGGGATAAATCAATCGTACTTTGTTGTATTTTTAGCGATATTAATATACTAGTATTAGAAATTTCAATGGAAATGAAGAAATGGTTAATTTCAATTACATTTTTGAAACTATATTCTCAATTTTTTCTTTTTATTTAGCTACAAATCGTGCAATAATATCTGATGATAGCCAGAGTGATGATGAGACTCAATCTTACACAAGCAAACGTGGAAGTCCTGGTAATTTTTATTATTATTTTTTCTTTTATTTACTCAGTGTAATATCGGTTCATACCTTCTTCTATTTCGAGAGATATTAAAATATATAAAGAATAAAATTGTAGTAGAAAAATTACTTTTTTTTACATTTTATCCGCATTAAATACATTAATAATTTTGTTTTTTAATTTAGCATTGAGTGGAATCGTACCTGATGATGGTGAGAAAAATTCTACGGAACAGGCAGATAAGAACAAAAAGAATGATATTCTACAACCAGAGACATTTAATCAATTGAGGACATATTTCGATAGAAAATTCGAGGACCTAGAGATTATCATGGACAAAAGGATTTATTCAGCGAAGAAGAGTATTTTGTATGACGTGAAGGCTCGTTGCGAGAAAATAAAAATGGTTATTGGAAGTATCAAAATAGATGAAAAACCACAGGGCACTAGAGCTGAGTTGAAAGAGAAACTGGAGATTAATTTGCCTATTGAGACATTCCCCGATTTTCTTAAATTTGAGGAAGAATTAAAAACAAACAAGGACAAAAAAAAGGCTCTGATGGATCTTCTGTTATTGATGTGTTTAGATTTTTTGAATGTCAAAGATTACATACATAAAATTCTTCCACAAATCATTAAGAAAGAAATTCAAGGACAGTATTCTGGCCAAGGTCGAAAGAAAAAAGGAGTGGGGAAACTTGATTTCAGTGCCACTGTATTATTTGAATGTTTCGAAGCTGCAATAATAAAACGCTGTTCTGCAGATGTAAAATCACTGAAATCAAAGATTGGTGATTGGCTAGCCCACTGGGATGATCGTAATGGAGGACGCAAAGAACGTTGATTGTATTCTCAAACAAACTTGCAGGTTATCCAAAGATATAAGATATTTATGTTTGTATAAGCTATTAACATTTATATAAGGTATTTATATAAAGTATAAGATATATTAACAAAAGTGAAAAAATCGAGATTTTTTATGTTATCCAAATAAAATATAAAATATTTTATGCATACATAAAATATAAAATATTTTATGTTTGTTACAAAAGCGACGTTTTAATTTTGTTTCTTTACTTTTGATGCAATTTATAAGAACAAAAAAAAATTAAGCTGCTAGAAAAAAATGTTTATTCGATAGACAAGTATAAATTTGATGTCAATGTCTTAAAAAAGAAGGAAAAAATCAAAATGTGTTTTCTAAGTTTTTTACTTTTCCAAAGTTATGATACATACATATTTTTTTTCGCTACAAAACGCGTAGTATTTTTGTTTTTTCTTTATTGGACCTACAGAACTAATAAATATCAATCTCACGAGATTTTGTGATTAATTCATTTACATTGTCCAACCTGGGTATATATTGATAATCATCATCAAGCTTTTTTTTATTGCTATTTTCGGGTCTACGTTGGACATTATTATTAACCCAATATATTTGCCAATATATATTAGGTTAATAATGATGTCCGACGTAGACCCGAAAATGACAATCAAAATAGGCCTGATGTAGAGTTAGTCAACTAGGCCAAACATTGGGCCAATCTCAAATACCGGGTTTCCGATATAAGTAAAGATGATTGGCTAATAAAGTAGCCGAACCTTGGAGCGTAACCATCGCGCGAGATTGGCGACCGATATAGGCTTAAAGTTGGGTTCTTAGATAGGCCCAATGATATGTCTGAATCTAAGCCCAAGATTGACTCTAAATCTGATTGACTAAATAAACGTATTGATAATTGTCACCCGCAAGTCAGGGTAGTAAAGAATTAACGAGTGTGACAATAAAGTCTCCTTTTATTTATCTCGATTGCATATTCAATAACACCAGTGTCCTTTCTTCCTCCTATCCGGCGGATCTCAAGAACCCTGTGCCGGTCTCGATCCCCGATCCAAGGCGCGGCACAACACTGCCCACCTTTTGGTTATCCACTCTGGTTTTGTTATTTTCAAAACTCTCTCCCATTCTTTTCAAACATCAATTTTCTCTATATTTCTAAACATGTCTTTTTCTCAATACAGAACTTTTTTTTGGGTGGAAACATGTGGAATCGCACAGAGATATCTTTTAATCCATAGCTTTTGCAGCCAAATACACAGCAAGAATCGCGATTTTTTGTATCTTTAGGGGAAAATCTTGCCCCTCTGTCTTCTAGGTGTTCACTCATCGCACTTTTTTTATCACAAACACTGTTATTTCATTAATTATTTATGAAAAACACAAATATTTATATGTGTTTACATATGACAGCTCTAATACTTTCAGGAATAGGCCAACCATCTTGGCCTTGTAACGTCACGACTGAAAATCCCAATATGTTATATGATGATATTCTGGTTCGCGCTGCGCCGAGTGAAAGGATAACAGACACGTAGCATGTAATTCGCGAGGATGACAGGAACGTAGAACGCAAGGATGAATGACGCGCAAAACAGGAATATCTAATGCGCAGATCGCAGGGATGACAGGAACGTAGATCGCAAGGATGAATGGCGCGCAAAGCGCAGATCGCAGGGATGGCAGGAGCGTAGAACGCAAGGATGAATGGCGCGCTGATCTACGATGTCTAGCGCGCAGGTCGCAGGAAGCAGGAACGAAGAACGCAAGGATGAATGGCGCGCTGATCAACGATGTCTAGCGCGCAGGTCGCAGGAAGCAGGAACGAAGAACGTAAGGGTGAATGGCGCGCAGAGCGTGGTTATCTAGCGCGCAGAGCGAGGATATCTTAAGCTGAAAATAGAAAAGAAGGAAATAATCTCTTATCGCCTTTAATCTGAGCGCCCCGCTACTCTCGCCCCGGTGGGCCATCATCTCCGCCCCGTTGGCAATCGTCTCTCTCGCCCCGGTGGGCCCTATCTCCGCCTCGTTGGCAATCGACATCTCGCCCCGATGGGCCACCATTAGCGCCTCGTTGGCAATCGCCCTTTCGCCCCGATGGGCCGCCATTTTGCCCCGTTGGCAATCGCCCTTCTCGCCCCGATGGGCCGCCATTATCGCCTTTTCGTTCGTACGAGCACCCACCGCAGCACGATTCAAGAAACTCGTATACTTACATTCAACCCCCGCGCTTCGCACCCTTCGCCTCGTCTCACCTGCTCTCGCCAGTACTCCAGCTTCCGTCTCTCTCTCCCTCTCGCTCGCAACGCGCACCCAATACAGCATCCGTCTGCCTCTCTCTCTCTCTCTCTCTCTCTCTCTCTCTCTCTCTCTCTCTCTCTCTCTCTCTCTCTCTCTCTCTCTCAAGCACGCCCTTAAACAGTCTTACGCCTTCCTCGCCTAGCAAGTCTCGGGCAGACACGCGGATCTTCCCTCGTCCTTTGTCTCCCTTTCCAGCGTTCCTCCTGAGCTTCACGCATCCACCCTTCCTCGTAACACTTTCCTTGCACCGCTTCTCTCAACTTCTTCACCCTTCCTCTGAGCATACGCTTCGCACCGCTTCTCAATATTTGCCTTCCTTTTGCACGTAAGATTTTACTTCTGATTTCTTCCTCGTCACTTTTCTACTCAATGTTTATCTCCATGGAAACGCGTCACTTCGTTTCTTCTCTTCTCATCAACTCGCGCTTCCGCGCCACCTCTCCTCGATTGGTAAGGGATCTAGCGTGGTTGGTTTCTAGTCAGCGGTAGAGCTAGCGTCGGTAACTAAGTCCGCTTGTTTATCAGTTCCGATACATATTCCCCTCTTCGACGACAGAGTTGTCGAATCGAGTTCTGGGTCGACCGGTAGCACGCAGACCTTTGCAATTGGTCGTTTGTATGTTGATGTAGCGGTTCTTAGAGTAACAACCCTAGTCAGGCCGTCTGGACCGGGGTATAGCTTCGTAACTCTAGCCAAGGGCCATTTCGCAGGGGGGTAGCGTTCGTCGACCATCAAAACTAGAGACCCTTCCTTGATATCGTTGGAAGGATGATGCCACTTTGAAACAGCCTGGTAACGCTGGAGACACTCAGTTGACCACCTGGTCCAGAAACCTTCCACCTTTTGTTTCAACAACTGCCATCGTGATAGTCTGGATATCGGGACTGTCGATAAGTCTGGTTCCGGGATAGTCGTAGGTGCTTCTCCAATTAGGAAATGCCCTGGTGTCAAGGCAGAATAGTCGCTAGCGTCATCGGATAATGGACAGAGCGGTCTCGAGTTTAACACGGCTTCAATTTGTACGATGATGGTATTCAACTCTTCGTAGGTTAAGACAGTGTCCCCTAGGACTCTAATTAGGTGGAATTTTGTAGACTTTACTGCTGCCTCCCATTTGCCTCCGAAATGTGGAGCTGATGGTGGGTTAAAGTTCCATTTGGTACCGTCATTAGCTAGAAGTGTAGCGAGATCACGCAACTCCTTAGAGGTAGAATTAAATCGTTGTCGCAGCGCTGCATCAGCGCCCACAAAATTGGTCCCGCAATCACTCTGGAGTGTTGCACAAATCCCTCTTCTTCCTGTGAATCTTTTGTAGGCTGCAATGACGGCTTCCGTGGTGTAGTCCGTGACAAGTTCAATATGAACAGCAGATGTGGCAAGACAAACAAAGATGGCTAAGTAACCTTTGTACGTACGGCCAGCCCGACCTCTCCAAGTTTTCAGCGTGATGGGCCCTGCGTAGTCTAACCCAGAATTGAGAAACGGTCGAGCGGGAGTTACTCGAGGTGTCGGCAACTGGCCCATCAACTGCTTCGCTCTTTCTGCGCGATATCTTGTGCAGCGTCCACATTGCAAAATAAAGGATCGAATGGGGGCTCTTCCCCCCATGACCCAATAGGATCTGCGGATTAACCCTAAAGTTACTTGGGTGCCTCTATGAAGGGTTTTTCGATGGGCGTCATCTATAAGAAGCGTGGTTAGCGGTGATCTTCTGGGCAATATGATTGGGTGTTTTGCCTCAGTATCTATCTGAGCATTGTGGAGTCGTCCTCCGACTCGCAGCAATCCGTACCGATCTAAAAATGGAGTGAGACGTACGAGAGGGTTAGAACGTGGCAATAATTCCCCCCGTGAGAGAAGTCGAATTTCGTTAGCAAACCATGCCTGTTGTACAATCCGCGCCCAGAAAAGACGACTCTCTTCGATCTCTATTGGCGTGAGCGGGTAGTTCAACGAAGATTGTGATGTCCGTTTCAGACATGAGACAAACCTTCGGCAGGTCGCAGTGACTCGTAATAGTTTGGTGAAAGAGGAATATCTGTCTAGTAACTCCCAATGTGATGGTCGTGGAACGACAGCAACCAAAGTTAGTCCGGGCCTCTCTTCTAAATCAGCCTCAGGCGCGGGTTTCTGGTCGCCTTGAGGCCATGAAGTTTGTTGCTCGGACAACCACTTTGGACCCTTCCACCAGAGTTCATGATGACGTAGTTGATCTGGCCTTAAGCCGCGCGAGGCGCAATCTGCAGGATTTTCCTTTCCGGGTACAAAACGCCAACAGCCTCTTGGTAGTGTTTCTTGTATAGCAGAAACTCGGTTTCGAACGAAATCCTTCCAACGCGAGGGATGTGAAGTTATCCATTTAAGAGCTGCAGATGAATCTATCCAACAAAAGGTAAGGGCATTTAAGATCTCGAGTGCCTTCATGGTATGTTCCACAAGACGAGCCAAGAGCAGTGCGGCGGCAAGTTCAAGACGAGGAATGGTAAGTCGTTTAATTGGCGCGACTCTAGTCTTGGAACAAACTAGCTGAACCGAAAATTTCCCGTTCCCGAAGGAAATCCGCACGTAGACGGCAGCAGCCATCGCCAGTTGGGAAGCATCAGAGAAGCCGTGTATTTCAATTGAAGCTACCTCTTGTGTGAACCCTAGCCATCTCGGAATGGAAAGCTGGTTAAGGTCTTGTAGTTGGTTTCGAAAAGTCGTCCATCGTTGCTGCATCTCCGGCGTCAGAGAATCGTCCCATCCTACCTTGAGCAGCCATAGTTCTTGTAATATCATCTTTGCTCGAATCACCACTGGAGAAATCAATCCCAGCGGATCAAATAGCCGAGCGATGTCCGAAGCTATTGATCGTTTAGTAATCTTGGAGGTAGTTGATGGTTGAACCGAGAAGTGGAAAGTGTCTGAGCTCGGCTGCCAGACAAGTCCGAGTATCTTCTGGGATGTTGGTTCAAATTCCACCGGAGTCGTTCCACTCGAAGTTGCTGGATCTACAGGTAATACTTCCGGACAATTACTGCTCCACTTTTGTAATGGGAATCCACCTGCTTCACAAAGTCGAATTAATTGTCGAATCATTTCCTTTACTTCAGAAATCGTATCAGCTCCGCCGAAAGTGTCATCCATATATCGACCTTTCTTTAAAGGGATGACGGCTTTAGGGAAACGGTGACCTTCGTCTTCGATCAATTGTAGAATCGAGCGTTGTGCTAAAAAAGGAGCGCATTTGAGTCCGTAAGTTACCGTGGTAAGGCGAAGAGTGATAATTTTGTGATCTGGACTGAACCAAAGTATCCTTTGTAGATCTTGATCATCCGGATGGACGGCGATTTGTCGGAACATCTTAACGATGTCAGTAGAGAACATGATTCGATGTGTACGAACTTTGACAAGGATGTCCGAAATATCTGCCTGAAGCTTGGCTCCTGCGTGAAGAATGTCGTTGAGAGCTATGCCAGTGCTTGTCTTACTTGATCCGTTGAACACGACTCTTAACTTTGTTGTACTGCTGTGTTCTCGTAGAACCCCATGATGAGGGAGATAGAAAACATTAGACGGTTCTTCTTCTGACGGTGCGACTGGGACCATGTGGCCAAGTGACTCATATTCCTGAATAAAATCCACGTAACGTTGTTGGTAAACAGGGTCTGTTGACAGTCGTTGCGAAATTCTTCTTAGGCATCCTAACGCTGTAGATCGTGAATCTCCCAAGACAGAGGGGCTTGACTTCAAAGGAAGACGCACCACGTAGCGCCCCGTAGGGTCTCGTGAAGTCGTAGACTTAAAATATTGTTCGCATTCAGCCTCGTCTGGATCGAGCGTCGATTGCGAAGAAGTAGGCAGTTCCTCTTGCGTCCAAAATCTTGTGAGAATATCCTGTAACTCGTAATCTAATGTACCTTGAAATCCGTGTGCTTCTGAGGTTATCTGATCCGACGAGGTCGGTCCAGAGAGAATCCATCCGAAGATGGTCTGTTGTGCGATAGGCGAAGAGGAATCTCCGCGAGTCAGTCCCGGTCTTATGATTGAGCTGTAGTTATCAGCTCCGAGGATGATATGAATGGGCCCTGAGCGGAAGAACTCCGGATCAGCCAGTTGAAGACTAACGGTGTGCGGCCAGCAATGATAACTCTCATCAAAAGGAGGCAGTTTCGTCGTGAGTCTTGGTAATACAAAGGCAGTCATAGTGCAGGCAGATGCTGCGTCATAAATGGATTGAAGTCGGATAGATACCATCCCTTTAGTTCGTCCGGAGTGGGTACCACCAATTCCAAGAAGCGGAATTGAAGCAGCGCTACGTTTGAGCTTCAATTGTTGAACCATATCCTCCGAAATGAAGGATAATTCCGACCCCTGATCGATCAATAGTCGGACAACTTAAAGTTCGCCATTATTTTTCTGCAAGTATGCTCGACTTGTAGCAAGCAAGATGTGACTTCGTAGTGGTAGTGCTGGTCCGGATTGATGAACATGTGTTGTTGATTGTCATTCTGACGCTTGCTGACTCGGCCCTCCATTGATAGTTGCCTCGGTGTTTGCTTGCGCTACCTTAGAACGGTCCGAAGATTCGTTGTAAAAATCGTGAATTGACGAGTGATGCTTGCTTCCGCACTTCTGGCATCGACGAGTTGTGGGACAGTTCTTTACCGCATGAGGACCAAGGCAGTTGTAGCACCGTCGATACTTTACAATGGCCTCACGTCGCTGTAGCGGTGTCATTGATTGATATCGAGGACACTTCCACCAGGAGTGATCTGAACCGCACAACGAGCATTCCGAAGAATCGAAAGTAGCAACGTGAGCGGTGACCATTGATCGACGACCGTTCGAGTAGGACGTCGAGGGAGTCTTACTCGAGGAAAACGATGTACTAGGTAGATTTAAGTTTTCCAGAGCTCGTGCTCTTGCATTAAGAAACTCGTCGAATTGGATAAAGGTAGGGTACGTCGTGGATGACCCGAGGCTCACTTCCCATGCTTCGCGTGTTTCCGGGTCGAGCAGCCTCACGAGATAATGTAACAAGAGGGGGTCCCAATGATGTACTGAACATCCTAGAGTGCGTAGCGCTCCAATCGATTCAGAGATAGTTGTTAGAAGTGAGCGGAGTCCTTGAGCTGACTTCGTCTTGAGTGGTTTTAAGTTGGTGAGCTTGTCTAGTTGAGCGGTCATGAGAGATCGTTTATTCTCGTATCGCGAAACTAATATCTCCCAAGCGATGGTAAAATTATCTCCTGAGATTGGTAAACTTGAAATCAATTTCGATGCTTCGTCTTTTACGCAAGTCTTCAAAAAATGCATCTTTACAACGTTTGTCAAATTAGAATTGTCCTTAATCAGGGCTGCAAACAAATCATGGAACGTTCTCCACGAATCGTAGTCTCCGTAGAACGATGGTAAGCTAATTTTGGGTAAAGACATGCAAGGTATTGGTAACGTCGCTGCTCCAACGTCGGAGTATACTGATCTCGAACGATGATCAGATGATTCCAAGTCATCTCGGTGGGCGAGTAGCTTGGCGCGTGAGTACACGTAGAAGGCCTGACAACGCTCATACACGCGCAACCTTATATATGGATGATCGCTTAATGCGTTATGCTCCGTATGGCGCAGAACTTCATGATCTCCTTGAAACTTCTCCCAATTTTGTTCAAGAACCTCGAGCTGGGTATTGATAAATTGACGAGTTCTTCGCGAACCATCATCGCTTGTGTCGAAATCCGCTGCTGCCTCTATAAGGCTGAATCTGCTTTGCTGTAACGCAATCTTCGCTTCTAATCCGGACATCTTTCACGGCGCGTTATATATCCGGCTCGAAGGACCAAAAAATGTTATATGATGATATTCTGGTTCGCGCTGCGCCGAGTGAAAGGATAACAGACACGTAGCATGTAATTCGCGAGGATGACAGGAACGTAGAACGCAAGGATGAATGACGCGCAAAACAGGAATATCTAATGCGCAGATCGCAGGGATGACAGGAACGTAGATCGCAAGGATGAATGGCGCGCAAAGCGCAGATCGCAGGGATGGCAGGAGCGTAGAACGCAAGGATGAATAGCGCGCTGATCTACGATGTCTAGCGCGCAGGTCGCAGGAAGCAGGAACGAAGAACGCAAGGATGAATGGCGCGCTGATCAACGATGTCTAGCGCGCAGGTCGCAGGAAGCAGGAACGAAGAATGTAAGGGTGAATGGCGCGCAGAGCGTGGTTATCTAGCGCGCAGAGCGAGGATATCTTAAGCTAAAAATAGAAAAGAAGGAAATAATCTCTTATCGCCTTTAATCTGAGCGCCCCGCTACTCTCGCCCCGGTGGGCCATCATCTCCGCCCCGTTGGCAATCGTCTCTCTCGCCCCGGTGGGCCCTATCTCCGCCTCGTTGGCAATCGACATCTCGCCCCGATGGGCCACCATTAGCGCCTCGTTGGCAATCGCCTTCTCGCCCCGATGGGCCGCCATTTTGCCCCGTTGGCAATCGCCCTTCTCGCCCCGATGGGCCGCCATTATCGCCTTTTCGTTCGTACGAGCACCCACCGCAGCACGATTCAAGAAACTCGTATACTTACATTCAACCCCCGCGCTTCGCACCCCTCGCCTCGTCTCACCTGCTCTCGCCAGTACTCCAGCTTCCGTCTCTCTCTCCCTCTCGCTCGCAACGCGCACCCAGTACAGCATCCGTCTGCCTCTCTCTCTCTCTCAAGCACGCCCTTAAACAGTCTTACGCCTTCCTCGCCTAGCAAGTCTCGGGCAGACACGCGGATCTTCCCTCGTCCTTTGTCTCCCTTTCCAGCGTTCCTCCTGAGCTTCACGCATCCACCCTTCCTCGTAACACTTTCCTTGCACCGCTTCTCTCAACTTCTTCACCCTTCCTCTGAGCATACGCTTCGCACCGCTTCTCAATATTTGCCTTCCTTTTGCACGTAAGATTTTACTTCTGATTTCTTCCTCGTCACTTTTCTACTCAATGTTTATCTCCATGGAAACGCGCCACTTCGTTTCTTCTCTTCTCATCAACTCGCGCTTCCGCGCCACCTCTCCTTGATTGGTAAGGGATCTAGCGTGGTTGGTTTCTAGTCAGCGGTAGAGCTAGCGTCGGTAACTAAGTCCGCTTGTTTATCAGTTCCGATACACAATACATATCATTTTGGTTGAGTTAGGTAACCAATTTTGTAAATTATTTTGTGAGAGAGAAATAAAGTTACTATACATATCACTTGAGTAGCGTTAGGTACGCAATTTTGTGAATTATTTTGTTAGATTGAGAAAGCTACAGCGTAAAACACGCTTTTCTGAAAAATAAAAATCCCCTTAAAATCCATATCAATCGACGGATTTTAATAAAATTAGAGGAGAACATACTTTCTATGATACTCTATTTGTGTGCAAAATTTCAACCCGGTATCTAAAAAATTGTAGAAGTAGATGCGTGTACAAAAAATCCGTACACACATCCCCCTCCCACACACACACACACACACACACACACACACACACACACACACGCGCGCGCGCGTGCGCACGCACGCACACACACTTCCGGACATTTTCTGCTAATAGGATTTCTCGACATTTTGGAACATTCTAAACCTATTTCCATCAAAAGCTCAAAAAAAAATTTTCACCATCACAAAGCGTCCTCTATAAGGAAGCAAAATCCAATCTAAGTAGTAGTAGTTATTTCTTTTTAACAAAATTATTATATCACAAAATTGGCGTTACCTAACTCAACCCAAATGATATTATATGTATCTTTCAAAAAAACATATAAAATTTTTAAATTGCGCCAATTACATTTGTATTACCTCAGAAAATAACTTTCTATTCCAACCCAAGTGGTAGTAGCGAGAGGGTCCCGATTGCCTACAAAACGATTGCCTACTGTGTCGTTTCCCAGATAGCACAAGACGTCCTCAGGATCGTCCTCAAAATGTCCATGATGTCCTGGGATATTTTCAGGATATTTAGTCATTTTCCAGATGGCCAATAATCCTCGGAAAATCCGAAGGACATCCAGGACAACATGTATTATCGTAAATATTTTATATAAATATTTTATTTGACTTAATTGTTTTGAAATACTTAAAGTAATTTCAGAATATTAAGTACCGTAATAAATTATAAATTTTTCATAAATGTTCGCTACACTTAAATAGCATAAAAAATCCTAAAATCATCCTACGCATGTCCAGGATATCTTGAGGAGTATCGCAGGATATCCTGAGCACATCCTATAAAACTCCTCAGGACATCCTGGACACATTTGGATGATTTTAGGATATTTTTTACGTATTTGGAATGAGTAAAAATAGCAATAACTGATTGTAGAGGAACAAAAATATCTCATAATTAAAAAATTGTCATTTTTAAACTGTTTGCAAAAGAAGGGTGAAAATTCAATACATTGAATAAAGAGCTAATATATGTATAGTTCTAGATATTTTCAAAAATATTTTTAAAAAATTGCAAATAAATATATTCAATAATATTTGTAATACCTTTTAGAAATATTGTTTTAAAAAATTAAATATGTTCATAATTATTTTAAAAATGCTTTAAAAATGACATAAATATGAGTCATTTAAAGGTATGTATGTGCCGTTATGCTGTTGTGAATTAAGAATTTTAAACAAAAAAAAAGAAAATACATTTATTATGTATATGTCGTACAGCCGCGCGGTCACCCATCCGAGTCAATACCGCACCTAACGTCGCTTGACATCAATGATCGAACGGACTAGTGGTGATCCTTTGATTCTGACGCTTCCTTGTTGCTTATACTCCTATGTAACATATCTTTATAGTGTTCAAAAATCATGTAATGATAATAACCGGTAAATATTAAAAATAATAACGCAATTACAATTAATGTACAATAATTATTAATATGAAATTCGTATATTTTACATAATATAATATTAATATAATAACGTTAACAACATGCATGATAACGCCTAAAGACGCTATACCTGACAAGATAAAGAATATATTTAATGAATTGAATCAAAGTTGAAAAAATAATTAAGAATCAAATTTAAAGAAACATAAATCTTAAAAAAAATCTATTCTTTATGTATGTGTGCGCATATATGTTTACGGAGTAAGTTATAGTACTATATTTTCAATTATTCTTATAATATTTCTGCAATGTTGTTCTAATATTTCAACGAAATGTTGCAATTGTCTTTACAACATTATTGCAACTTTTAACGTTCCTGCAATGTCTTGCAAGCTTCTATGCTGTATGGGTCTGTTTCAATTAAGAAAAACTGAAAAAATGAAAATAAAATTGTCGTGTACCGATCTTAAAATGACGTCAAATTTATGTCCTTTTCATGACGTCATACTTTCGTCCACAATAGGACGCCAAATACACGTCATATAAAAGACATATGACGTCGTGGACAAAATATGATCTTAAATTGACGTCAATAAGACCATGTGTGCTACCTGGGATATTTACATGGGAAGTATATATATATATATATATATATGTTACGCCCAAACACCGAAAACGCTCAGTGAGCGAAAAAAACAGCCACAACGCGTTGTGGACGGTGCTGATTATCCACAACGCGTTGTGTGCGTTTTAGAAGCGTCCACGACGCGTTGTGGCCGGTGCTGATCATCCACAACGCGATGTGTGTATTTCAGAAACGTCCACGACGCGTTCTGCATAACTTGATATGCTCACAAAGCAAATTTGCTTGAGAATTTATAGGAATAATATAAAATTAGAAAACACAGAGATGAATTACTCAAATAAAACGTATTTATTATTAATAAATCAAACTATATTAATTATTAGATTCCAGGAACATAATTATTACAGCAATTTGATAATTACTGTTTAGGAACATTGTTGTCTACGCATATAAAATAAAACAAAATTATATAAAATCAAACAAAAAAACTTATAAAATAGCACAACAATTAAGAACAATTATTAAATAGAATTATTTGTTCTTGCACTCGCTGTTATTATGACATTTCGAATTGCAGAGAACTTCTTTGGACCGACAAGTGCACTTTTTAGATATACAATAACCCTTGCAATTACACATAACAAATCCTTGTTTTGACCCCGATGCGAGAACTGAAGCTTGTCTCAAATTTAATGAAGTGCTAGGGACTTCTGATAGTTTGATAAAATTGGAATCGGCGAACGTGAATTCATTTCTACTATAAAGTCTTTCTAGCTCTCCATTTTTTGTTCCCAACTTATACAAACCACATTCATTAACGCTTAAAACCGCAGCCAGCACATTTCTAGGAGCAAGTCTTCCCCTGTCAACATCTGGAACTTTAACTACGACGTTCTGACCTACCTCAGCAGGAGGAAGTTTTTGGCAAGACAAAGATAACATTTTTGCAGCTTGTTTCTCCAATCCGGATTTAGCATCTTTACGTTGATCTCTGATTGCATCAATTCTGTTGCAACGGCTACATACGACTTGATCATCAGTTTCAATTCCACATTTTACATGTACCTTAAGACTACATTTTTGACATGTTACGAGAATCCCACATTCTTCACAAATAGCACATGAATCTGTATTGTACAAATTGTCTTCTGTTTCATTATCTGGTCCAGTTGTTATGCCATCAAATATTCTTTCCAAATCTTCTTCTGTTTCCAATGATTCATATGTTTCCTTTTCCAGTGGAGAATCTGCTAATCCGATTCTTTGTTTCATGCCAAACATGGCTTCGTAAGGACTTTTCTTTATTCCTTCATGTAGTGAGCGATTTTTTTTGCTTTGAATAAACCTTAGACCCTCTGACCATTGTTTAGTATTATTATCTAACATCCATGCTACCAACATGTCTCGCACATCTTGATTAGATCTTTCTACAGATCCTTGACTTTGGGAATGACGAGGCTTCCCATGCACAAGTTTCAAACCTGGCCACATATCTACTAAGTTTTGAATTACGTGGTTAACAAATTCTCGTCCGTTGTCGCTTTGGAGGATAAACGGAGCTCCAAAAATACAAAAAATGTCCATTAAATTATATGCGACTTCATTAGCTGTTTTAGTTTTAAGTGGCCTAAGCATCGTGAATTTAGTTAGATGGTTTTGATAGTTAAAAATGAAACGATAGTCTCTATCTGGCTCACTCTGCATGTCGATTAAATCCACTTGACATCTTGAATTCATATGATTGGAAAGAATTGGCGCCACGACTAATCCTTTTGTTTTAACTTTTTTCTTTCCTTGACATTGTTTACATAGTGACAGATAGATTTCAATAGCGGTTCTAGTAACATTGCAATACTTTTTGTTAATTTTAGCTTCCATAACTAAAAACAGAAGAAACAAAATTTTATCTCAAACATAGGTAGCTAAACTGAAGAATTACCCTATTTTTGGATATTTACCTCTTAGTCTTTTATGTCCAGTGGCTATGTGAGCAGTTTCGAGTATATCAAACAAATCTTCTGTTTTGCAGTAGTATCGAAAGGTTTCGGTCGGTGTTTTTCCACTTTTTTCTATTAATTTATCATTTTCTCCAACGGTAATGATATCAAACCTTTTCAATCTTCTATATTGTTTAGATGACAAAGGGTTCTTAGTGTTTTTCAAAAGTTTTGCTTCTTTAACCTCAAAAATTATCTGATTATATCGCTCACTCGTGAAGTAATTACTACGATCATTGCTGTCGTCTAGAATTTCTTTTATTTTTTCATTGAAAACCTCCTTCATATTTTATTTTCTGCAATAAAACCGTTCAAACAATAGAATTTCGTTTAATAATAACACTTTAAAAAAACAGTCAACTTTCCTCAAGCAGAGTGGTAAACAAACTTACAACGTGATGTAGCGAACATGCCCTGTGGCCATATGCGCATGCTGGAAATATGCGTGGAGGCAGTAGGTTCCGCCCCCCCCCCCTGTGGTCACATGGGTTCGTGGCGCGCTCTACAAGCTCGTTTATTGTTTATCGCCACAAATATTCACACAGATGATCGACTAACTTATATTACCATCTCTACCTAAACGAGCTTGTAAAGCGCGCCACGAACCCATGTGGCCCCTCGTTTCGCGTGGAAAGTATATGCGTGGATGCAGAACACGTCGTGGACGTTTCTCAAATGCACACATCGCGTTGTAGATGATCAGCACCGTCTACAACGCGTCGTGGACGTTTCTGAAATACACACATCACGTTGTGGCTGATCAGCACCGGCCACAACGCGTCGTAAACGCTTCTAAAACGCACACAATGCGTTGTGGATAATCAGCACCGTCCACAACGCGTTGTGGCTGTTTTTTTCGCTTCGTTTTTTATACTAAAAATTGTATATATATATATATATATATATATATATATATATATATATATATATATATATATATATATATATATTGTGATGTTGCAGTTTCGCTGCATCGTGGCAGCGCCCTGCCGCCGTCACAAGGCGCGGAATTTTGATAATTCGCGCCCGAGGACGATTTACCGAGTCAGAGCGAGGGATCTCCAGGGGCATAATTGTACTTGCGTTTCCGCGTTCTAATCCTTTTTTTTTGTATTTTGTAAAATTGCGTGGCGCCTCACCGAGCTGAGACCGGAGTTCCTGAGGAGCGGATTAAGGAATACCGAATCAACCGGGAGGAATCGAGCGACGTATCGATTAACGCGGACGGACCACGGCGAAACTCGCAGGCCAGCGGGCGCAGGGGAGCGCGGAAGAAAGCGCGCGGCACGTAATACGGCGACGGACGGACCCGTCGAGGCAGGGCCCCGGGACGCCGGGGCGGAATGAACTTCGCCTGCCCTCCGCAACTGTAAAAAGGATTCCGGGACGGATGGCCACCGTCCCCGGACAGAACGAGAGAAGCGGGGACGTTAGCGTCTCGCCGACCGGGAAGGATCCCGACGAAATTGCCGTGCCCGCCGAGAAACGGGAAGCGCCCTGCAGGAGCAGGATTGCCGGCCCTGCGCAAGGATCCGCCGTGAGCTTGCGGGCTCGCCCCTAATTGGTCCGCGCGATAGCGTCGAGCGGCTGCGTGCGCCCGGGGTGGGGCGCGTCATCGATTCCGCGATCGAGCGAAATTTCGGGAGCTCTCGTAAATCGTCCTCGATAGCCGCTGCACGCCTGAGCACTTGTCGCGATAATAATTGAACATTCTCGATTCCTTTGACGATTTCTGACGCCTGTTCCGATCTTGGAGTGACGGCAAGGAGTCGCGAGAAAGGAGGATCAACGGTGAGGTTGCCTCGGTATTATTCTTGATCATGTAAAGCCACGATACTGCCCTCCGGGTCGCGCTCGCTCGAAATTACTTTCGGTAACCGGCGGCATGCGCCGACAAAGAGTTCATTAGGCGATTGATATCGAGAGCGAGGGGCCTTGGAATGGTATCGCGGCCGTGGGATTATTATCGAGCCGCGGAAAGGCTTCTGGAGATTGCGGTAGATTATTGCGTGGTAATTCGCCGGTCGGGGCGTAGATCGTGCCCGCGGAAATGGCCGCGTCTAGAATGTTCGCCTATTTCGCGTGTTGAGATTGAAGAGTCGCGTTCCGATGATGCTCGCGCCCGGACAATTCGCGTCTGATTGTAATTAGCGTTTGATTCTCGTTCGCGTGAGATTTAGTGCGTTACGCTATGATTCGCGTTGGATTGCTATTGCGTTCCGTCGGATTTGCGGTAAATCGCGTACGGTCGCGTTCGTTATAGTCTCTTGCGTGTTTACTCGCGGAAATTCCGTACTTTCGCGTTCGCTGCGGTGTTTTGCGTTATGGCGAGGACCTCTGCTCCTCTTTCGTCGCGTTGAAAACTGGCTGACAACCGCGTGTTGCAGCGGACATTACTCGCGCTATGATTATCGCGTGCGTGAGATTATGATTCGCGTTAGGTAATGATTTGCGTTAGATTAAGATTTGCGTTAGATTAAGGATTTGCGTTAGAGTAAGATTTGCGTTAGATTAAGATTCGCGTTAGACTAAGACACTCGCGTTAGAATTAGGGATTAGCTGGCGACAGAACGTCTGCACGGCTCGAGACGTGGCATTCACGCGCTTCGGGCGTGACACCCGGCTCTTTCGCGTTCCTTCGCGTTCATTACACTATGATTTCGCGTTACTCCGGTCCTTAATGACACTATTGTTTCGCGTTTACTCCGGTTCGTTATATTCGGCTGTGTCTTTCGTCGACCAGCCCCGTTAGCGATAAGTTTAATTATTATTAGTTTTTCTGATTCGAAACCTACGTAATATTCTGTTCCTCTTGACGCCCCCGCTACTAGCGTTGTTAATTTTCTTTTCTCTGGCGTCCGCGTTATTCTCCCTTTACTGGATTATAGCCTAATAATGGCAGCCGACTGGCATCTATTCTGCCTGAGAATTGACTCAGAATAAACCTTGTTATATTTTCTTTTAATGATCTGAGTATTGATTAGCGTGTCACCCTGCCGAATAGAGCGCTGCCCTCTCGTTAATTCCGCCCACACTCCTTAGCCGAGCTGGCCGATCTCTCACACACCGAATTAATTTGGTTTGGCGTTACGTTCGGTGGATTTGTCGTTTCGGGATTCTTAGTGGACGCGAGTTACGCGTCTGGCGCCCAATACAATTTCGCGTTAAGTTTCGGCCCGTGTGAGAGACTCGTCGGAGAGGCCTTCCACTTTTCTCTCCTCTTCCCCTTTTGATCCGGCACCCGCCCCGGAGCGGTCCGGGGGTGAAAAAGCCGTGACAATATATATATATATATATATATATATATATATACAATTTTTGAAGGGCGGCAGTGTAGTCTAGTGGTAGAGCGCCAGACTCGTAACCTGAGGAACCAGGTTCGAGTCCACTAGAGTCATGTAACAGGGAAAAAGTTTTTTTTCCGAAGAAACTGCGTCCTCCGTGCAAGATAGGATAGATAGATAGATAGAAAAGTACTTTATTACCCCAAGGGGTCTAAAAGGGCGTTTTGAAGGGACGTACCCAACCCTGTACATCTGATACATAACATTATAATAATTTACATACAATAAACTTATTATAGATTTACATTTAATTAAATACATAACATTACAATAATTCACATACAATAAACTTATTATAGAAATATTCCTCTTCAATTCTTTTTGCTGTCCTCCTTAGTCCTCTTTCGTTGACTTGTTGGATCAACCTTCTTCCTTTCCCATTTTCCTCCCTCCTCCAACTCGTCTCATTTCCTCTATTGCTTTCATCCATTCTTCTCCTTCTCCCTTCTCTCCCAGTAATCTCTCAACCACATCCTGCCACCCCTCTCCCTCCCATTCCTCCCATCTCGTACATTTCTCCCATATATGTTCCCATGTTTCCTTTTCTCTCCCACATATCCTGCATTTCTTATTCTCCTCATTTCCCCAGTATAATCCCTCCCTCACTTCGTTACCTAGCCTAAATCTTGCAACCCTGTTCCATCTTACTTCCTCCCATCCCTTCTTTAGATAGTCCGGGATCCCGTCCTTCCTTATACTCTTATACCATCTATTGTAATTCGATCCCATGATCTTTTCCATCCTTTTCTGTTTCTCCTTCCCTTTCTCTTTCCTCTCCAACTCCTCCTCTTCTAATTCCTCTTCCCTTTCCACTTCTACCCCGATCCCTTCCAGATAGTCCTTTCTCTCTTGCTTCCATCTTTCTATTATCCTTCCCCTCTTCCATCTCTCCTTCATTTCCTCCAGGCATTTTCTCGCTATTTCCCCTCCTTTACCTTCTTCCAATTTTCTTTCAAACTTCCATGCTCTCTTACTTGCTCTAGCTCTCATCTTTTCCTTTTCTAGTTCATTTCTAACCATATATCCTGGTGTCCTCCAGTTTACTCCAAGTACCCATCTGAGATATCTCTCATGAATACCTTCTACCTCACTCCTTTCTTTCCATCCCCATATTTCTGCTCCATATCCCATCACCGTCCATATCAGGGTGTCATATAGCCAAATTCTTCTTTTGCAGTTTTTTTTCCACATCCTCTTCCCTATCCCCCACACTTCTCTCATTACTCTTGCTGCCTTCCTTCTTCTCTCTCTAATATGCGCTTCCTGTCCTCCATTCTTCTTCAACATATACCCCAGGTATTTGAATTCATTGACCTCCTCTAACTTCCTTCCCTTCCATCTCCAGTCATATTTCTTCTTCCTTCCTCCTCCCTTTCTAAACCTCATTATCTTTGTCTTCTCTATACTCAGTGTTAATCCTTTCCCGTCTAGATACCCCTCTAACCTGCTTATCATTGATCTCATGTCTTGTTCCTCCTCCGCCAACAGTGCTATATCATCTGCATACATTAGCGTGTATATCTTCTCACCTCTTAATCTCATGCCTCCCCATCCTCCCTTCTTCATGTAATCCTCTATGTCTGCGATTAACAAATTGAACAATATTGGGCTTAGTGGGCACCCTTGTCTCAAGCCCTTTGCCGTCCAAAATGGTCCTCCAATCTCTCCTCTCTTTCCCACTATGCTCTTTGTTTCCCTCAATACCTCCTCTATCCTGTCTATCAGTCCTTGTCTCACTCCTCTCTTTCTCATTGCCTTAATTAATACTTCTTTATCCACTGAGTCAAAGGCCGCCTTTAGATCCACAAATAGTACTGTCATCTTTCCTTTCTCTTTCCCTAGTTGTCTATTCACCAAGTAGTTCAAAGCAAATATTTGATCCATCGTCCCCATTCCTTTTCTAAAACCTGCTTGATTATCGGGGATCAGGTTCTTCATTTCTACCTCCTTCCTTATTTTTTCCGCTAATATTGCCGTGTAGATTTTGTACATCGAAGGCATGATAGTTATCCCTCTGTAGTCCTTTACCTCTCTCCCTTCTCCTTTCTTTACTATTGGGATTATCTCACCTTCCTTCCATTGCTCCGGCCAGCCTTTCCCCCTCCAAACCCGTTTGCATATTTCCCATATCCATTTCACCATTTTTTCTCCTCCGAATTTCCACGCCTCGTTCGGTATCCCGTCATTGCCTATTGCTTTTCCAGTTTTCATTTTCCTTATTGCCATTCTTACCTCCTCCAGTTCTATCCCCTCCTCTTCTTGTCTGCCCCCTTCTTCCCCTTTTATCACCCTGTTCTCCACTCCCCCCATCAATTCCATGAAGTATTCCTTCCACTCCTCCGGTTTTATCTCTTCGTTTATCCTCTTCCTTCTCTTCCTCACTTTGCCTATCAATTCCCATACCTTTCCTTCCGTTCTCGCTTCTCCTATCTCTCTAATCATCCTTTCTTTCTCCTCCCTCTTCTTCCTTTCGCACATTTCCCTATACTCCTTCTTTCCTTCTCTATATCTTTCCGCCTCTACTTTTCCTTTTCTCCATTTCCTTAGTTCTCTCCTCACCCCCCTCTTTCTCTGCCTGCATTCCTCATCCCACCACCCTCTTCTGTTCCTGCTAGCCCCTCTTTTATTCTCTTTTTCATTCTCCTCTATTACTATTCTTATCTTCGACGTTCCTTTCTCTATCTCCTCTTGCAGATCTCTTTTTCCTTCAATCGTACCTAGTCTCTCCCTAAATTGCGTTCTTCCCTCTTCGCTCCATATCCCTCTTCTTCTTATTCTTTCTGTTTCTCTCCTTCTTTGCTTTCCCTTTGGGCTACCTCTCATCCAGAGTATTACTGGGTGATGGTCTGAGTCTATCCTTTCTCCTACTTCCAGTCTTTCTACTTTTTCTCTGACCTCCTCATTCCCTATTACGTAGTCTATAACTGTCTCACTTTTACCTCCCGTGTATGTAAATTCTCCCTCCTCATCCCCCTTCATACCTCCGTTAAATATCATCCATCCCCTTTCCTCGATAAATTCCAATTTCCTGCCCTCCTTATTTACTTTTTTGTCTTTAGATTTTCTCCCTCTTTCCTCCCCTATTCCCTCGACTTCCTGTTCCCATCCTCCTTCCTCTCCCGTTCTCGCGTTAATGTCACCACCTATTATGGTCCTTACTCCTTTTTCCCCCTCCTCCGTCCACTCCTTCAAGCCTTCTAACTTCTTGTCTATATCGTTGTTTATATATATTCCTATTATTCTCCATATTTCCTCTCCTATTCTTATCCTACCTTCTATTCTTCCTTCTTCCTCTTCCATCTCCCTTCCTTCCTTTACCTCTTCTACACTTTTCCTTATTCCTAATAGCATGCCTCCTCATGCTCTACTTTTCCTGTTCTTTCTGGTAGCTATCTGTACTCTCCATCTAAATTTTTTTGGTAATTTTTCTTTCGTCTTCTCCCATCCTTTCTCATCCATCCATGTCTCCATCATAACAATCACGTCCCACTCCTTTATTCCATCCCAAAAGTCCCTATCCTTATTGGTTATACCCGCTACGTTCCAGAAGACCACCTTAGTCTCCTCCCTTTTCCTGCTTTCTCCTTCCTCTCCCTCTATATCTTCTTCCTCCTCTCTATAGTCTCCTCCTGCAGCTTTCTCTCCCTCCTCCCTTATACTTTCTCCTTCCTCCCCGCATTTTTTGTCCTCGTTCTCTTCTTTATGCTCTAAGAAAGTTCTCCCTCTCCTCTAATCTTCCTTTGCTCTCGTTCCATCTCCATTCCTTGTTGTCCTCCCACATCTTTTGATAGCCAATTGTAACTCTTTTTCCTTTCTCTCTCTTCTTCCTTGCTATCTTTCTTATCTCTATTTGTATCAGTCTTTCCTCCCTGGTGAGATCATCGTTCAGAAAGCTTCCATATTTCCTTCCTAGCTCCTTCTTTTTCTTCATAATGTCTCTTTTTGCCTCCCAGTTTTTGCATTTTAACAATCTCATTTTATTGTCTTCGTATCCTATTTCTTGTATTTCTTCTATAATCTCTTTGTCTAGTTCATCCATCAACTTTTCAAATTTCTCTTTTCTCTCCTTGTCACTTCCTACCTTCTCCTCCTTCACGATAATGTTGTTTTTCCTCCTTCTTCTTTCCGTCATCTCCATACTTCTTTCTATCTTCTTCATTTTCCCTATTAACTCCCTACCTTCATTCCCCTCTGCACCCTTCACCTCTAACTTTTTTATCTTCTCCTCCATCGTCTTTACCTTTTCTTCTAGCGCCTTTCTCTGCTTCTCCCATATTTCCTCCCTCCTCTTCAGTTCCTCCATTACTCCCTTAATTTTGTTTTTTATCTCTTTCTTATCTTTCTTTCTTTCTTTCTCTTGTTCCTCTTTATCTTTCTTTCTTTCTATCTCTTGTTCCTCTATTTTCCTTAGGATCTCTCTTAGCAGGTCTTCAATCCCCATGTTTCCTTCCCCCTTTTCTTCTTTTTTGACTTTAGCTGGAAGTGATCTGTTGATCCTTCTTTCCTCGTTAAATTTTTCGAGGATTTCTCTCTCTGCAGCTCTCGCCTCTTCTTCGTCTCGCTCTTTTCTTTTTCTTTTCTGGATGTATTCTCTGACCGATCCTGGGCTGTCTGATCTTCCTCTTTGTTTGGCAAGTTCCTCCGCCTTCGTAGGCCTGCCTCTTGCTTTCTTCTCCCCTTCGCCTTCCCTCCTCTTTCCTTTATTTCCCTGCTGTTCACTCTCCAATCGTATTTCCTTCTCTGCTTCCATCCGCCGCTTTCCTCTTTGCCTTTCTCTCTTACTCGTTATCTATCCTATATGACTGAAACTTATAGCAGTTATCCCCTCTATGTCCTGACTTGCCTATGCCCGCTTGCGCGACGCCGCCTTCCTGTCTATCACCCCTCTATAAACTCTCTAGTCTATGCCGCACGATCACCTCTCACCCGTTATTTTCCTTACCTCTTTTCCTTCTTACTGCCTCCGCCCCTTCTCAACCCTTTCGCCTCCGCCTTCTCTCACCTCCACGCCTCCCTGTTCCGCTGCTTTCGCCCTCTCCAACCCTTTCCAAACCACACTTTCGCTACCACTTTTTCTCTGCTATACTCTCACCTGTCACTATCAACGCTCCGGAACCGGAAGTCTCCCCGTGCAAGATAGGATCTTGTGCGGAAAAACTGGGCTCCGTCTTTCGGAAGAGACGTTAAACCGTTGGTCCAAAGGAAATGGATGAGTAGGGTTGGGTACGTCCCTTCGAAAACGCCGTAAGATACTAGACTGTGAACCCTACGGGGATATACAGTAGGAAAGACCGGGGCGGGTTGTCACACTTTTCAAATAATGATTTAAAAAAAAATGATAGCAATCTATACTATTATGTAAAATCCGTACGGGTGGTGTATGTTTGTGCGTTTTTAACTTAAAAACTATTGGACCAAATTTTTACCACAAGTATATAAAATAAGGGTAGAATTTTCCAGAAAGTGCTATAGAGTGTGTAGTTTTTCGTTATCTATTTTCTGGAAACCGATTTTTTTAATTCTTACGGGTGGTAAAATTAAAAAAATTAAAAAAATCAGTTTTCAGAAAATAGATAACAAAAAACTATACAGTCTATAGCACTCCCCGGAAAATTCTACCCCTATTTTATATGGTTCTAATACAAATTCGCTTCAATCTATACTAATATATAAAATCCTTACGGGTGGTGTATGTTTGTGCGTTTTTAACTTCAAAACTATTGGACCGAATTTTTACCACAAGTATATAAAATAGGGGTAGAATTTTCCGGGAAGTGCTATAGAGAGTGTAGTTTTTTGTTACCAATTTTCTGGAAACCGATTTTTTTAATTCTTTTAATTCTTACGGGTGGTGAAATTAAAAAAATCGGTTTCCAGAAAATAGATAACGAAAAACTATACACTCTATAGCACTCCCCGGAAAATTCTACGCCTATTTTATATGGTTTTAATACAAATTCGGTCCAATAGTTTTTAAGTTAAAAACGTACAAACATACACCACCCGTAAGAATTAAAAAAATTAAAAAAATATGTTTGTGCATTTTTAACTTAAAAACTATTGGACTGAATTTGTATTAAAACCATACAAAATAGGGGTAAAATAAAAATTTTTATTAATTTTTCGAGGATGGGTTTAATTGCAACAATGTGTATTATTTTTCGATAACAATTTATTGTTTTATGTAGGATAAGTTGCTTATTTCAAATATTATATATCAACAGTACTTCAATTCGTGGCTTTCGTGACTGTCGCGAGTGATAGAAAAGTTATTGCAGTTTCTTGCAATAACCTGCAGTTAAAACGAGAGAGAGAGAGAGAGAGAGAGAGAGAGAGAGAGAGAGAGAGAGAGAGAAAAAGCAGAAATGTGGCAAAGGAAAAAGGTAAGAATGTATTTTAAATATCAGTCTCTATTTACTTTTTTTTCTATCTCTCCAAATTTTGCGTAAAAGGTAAAAGCAAAATCGAATAAATTGTTTCAATATTTTATAATAAAAAAAATGCAAAATTACAATTTAAAATAAGATTTTTACGTAAAAGTTAAAAGCAAAATCGAATAAATTGTTTCAATATTTTAGAATCGAAAAAAAATTGCAATTTAAAAAAACATTGACGCAAAAAAGAATTGTGCCAAAAGTGTGACAAAATATGTGTAATTTTAAACATTTTAATGTTTTTATTTTCATACACGGAGAAAATTTTATATTAATTCATAATACAGTTTTAAATTACATTTTACTATTTTTTATATTATCGGTGGACCATCATGATTTTATAGAATAAATTATAGTACAACATAGTAAAATTTAACATAATATTAAATATATTTTAAAATTAAATATGTAATAAAGTTAATGAGAATAATGAGAACGCCTAAAAGCGCTACTTGGACGCGCAAGGGAAAGATTTTATTTAATAAATTAAGATTATTTTACACACATATGTGACATAGAAAAAAGATTTCCCTTTTTCCTTGAATTTTTAACAATGAGTTACCGAATTTGACAATGTTTATATGATCTTCATGTAATTTTTACTATGGCAACACTGCTTTTTATTATATGAATAAAGTAATTTTTGTGAAAACGCTACTCAAGCTATATTTTAAAGTGGAAAGAGTTAATTTTTACTATGGTTAATTTATTACAGAAAAAATTTATTCGGTACATATTTTTTACTTTGATTTTTACTTGATACTTACTTTGATTTTTACTTGATACTTTAACTTTGATTTCATTCATTAAATAAAATCTTCACCTTGTGTACAGATAGCTCCGTTGATATACGAATAAGATTTGTATATCAACACAATATAACATAATATTAAATATATTTTAAAATTAAATATGTAATAAAGTTAATGAGAATAATGAGAATGCCTAAAGACGCTACTTGGACGCGCAAGGGGAAGATTTTATTTAACAAATCAAGATTATTTTACACACATATGTGCCATAGAAAAAAAGGTAAGGGTGGGATAAAGAAAAAGGAAGAAATTTTCTTTTTTACTACTTTTTTGGCGGTAAATAATTATAGAGACTATTTGCATGTCTTATTACATATGTCCTCCGGGGCGAAGCCCGGATAACCAGCTAGTATTTTATAATATTGTATAGTACTTTACAATGTAGCTACATCCTTTAGATATAAGAAAAAAAAAATTAGACTTATATATATTTATACACGAAAAAGTTATTTAATTCTAAGCAAGATCGTGAAAATGTGACGACTTACCTCATACCCAGGGTTGGTTGTCATATGACTCTGGATTGATTGTAATGTATCTTTCATGTAGAGGAAACATACGACAAATAGTTCCTGTTTTAATATTTTATTAAAGTTAGTGCTAGTTTTTGGTAAATTTAACTTAATAATATATTGCAGCGTGAATTAAACAAAAAATTAATAATTTTCATAAACTTTGTAATATAATTCTCATAAACTTAGACTAAATGAAAGAATAATAATTTTCAATAAACTTTGTAATACTTTCATAAACTTTGAGTAAATATACGAATAATAATTCTCATAAACATTGAATCCCATCTCATTTGAGACAACTTACCCTGAATGGTCATTTTGAACAAAGAAGATTATATTTATAAACTACTAGCTGGTTACCCGGGCTTCGCCCGGGAGTCGTTTTTCTTGAAATGACTTCATTTGTGTTTCAATATCCTTATTGTGGACAAACATAAGAAGTGTGTCGGGTGGTTGATTTAAAGACGATAGTTTAACTTTTC
Source organism: Temnothorax unifasciatus (assembly GCA_030770225.1). NCBI lineage: Eukaryota > Metazoa > Arthropoda > Insecta > Hymenoptera > Formicidae > Temnothorax > Temnothorax unifasciatus. The sequence continues at coordinate 6 of JASTWK010000464.1, read as the reverse complement.
TGCGTG